>JAPDDO010000093.1:0-199309 GCA_027422415.1 Schizothorax lantsangensis
TTTCTGGGAGGTACCTATATTGTCTGGACGATCACAAGAAACCCTCGAGTATATAGATCCGCTAAACGTCTTAACTCCAGGCAGGCTCGGTGGGCACATTTATTTCGGCCGTTTTTGATTTTTCTCTTTCCAACCGTCCGGTTCCAAAAACATCAAACCCGATGCGTTATCTCGTATTTTTGATCATTCTGAGCGCCTGTCCACTCCCGAGTGTATTATACCTGAGAGACTCGTGGTCTCTACACTCACATGGGAGTCGAATCGAAGGTTCGCACAGCCTTAGAAGGGGTAACGCCTCCGCCTGGGTGCCCACCGGGTCGGTTATTTGTGCCGGAGAGATTACGGTCCGACGTTATTCGGTGGGGTCACTGTTCCAATGTGGCTTGTCATCCAGGAGCGAATCGTACCAGCTTTCTTGTTAAACAGCGATTCTGGTGGCGTTCCATGGCTCGTGACATCCGAGATTTTATTTTGGCCTGCTCAGTTTGTGCTCGTGGTAAGACTTCCAACGACCCCCAGAAGGGTTACTTCAACCGCTGTCTGTCCTTCGAGGACCCTGGTCCCACATCGCGCTCGATTTTGTCACTGCCCTCCGCCCTCCCACCCTCCCAGGGCAAAACGGTCGTTTGGACCGTAGTGGACCGGTTCTCGAGGCGGCCCATTTCATTCCCTTGCCCAAATTACCCTCTGCAAGGAGACAACGGTTACTGTCGTTGACCAGTCTTTCGCATTCATGGCCTACCGATGGACGTGGTCTCCGACAGGGGCCCCAATTTGTCTCCAATTTTGGAGGAAGTTCTGTCGTTTACTGGGGGCTGTCTCGTCATAGTCTGTCCTGGTTTTCATCCTCGAGCAACGGCCAAACGGAGGGCCAACCAGGACCTTGAGAGAGTGTTGCGATGTTTGGTGGCTCAGAATCCCGCCTCTGGAGCCAGCAGCTCTCATGGGTTGAGTACGCTCATAACTCGTTACCAGTGTCGTCCACGAGCCTCTCGCCTTTTGAGTGTAGTTTAGGTTACCAGCCACCTATTTTCCTAATCTGGAATCCGAAGTCGCGGTTCCTCTGCCCACGCCTTCATCCAGAAGTGCCGTCACACTTGGAGAAGAGCCGTGAGACTCTTTCTCGAGTGGAACGCGCACTAAGGCTCAGGCCAATCGCCACCAGTCGAAGCCTCCCGTCAACGTCTTTGGTCAAAAGGTGTGGCTTTCTTCCAAGAATATTCCTCTCCGCTCCGTCTGTAATAAATAGCCCCCAAATTCATTGCCCATTTACTGTCACTAAGATTCTTAGCCCAGTAGTGGCAGTCCGCCTCAAATTCCCTCGGCGTACAGGAGAATTCATTCCGTTTTTCATGTCTCCAAATTGAAACCGTTTTTCATTCACACATTAATCCGCCTGCTCTGGTCAACCGTAATCTGGTCTCGAGGCGGAGGGGATGCGGATTCCAGTACCTGGTGGACTGGGAGGGTTACGGTCCGAGGAGAGAAGTTGGGTCCCTGCCAGGGACATTCTGGATCACTCCCTAATTGATGATTACAATCAACGGGTAAGTCCGCCTGGGAGCGCCAGGAGGCGCTCCTCAGGGGGGAGGGGTACTGTCACGGTTTATGGTTCACTAAACTCATTCTCGCTCTGTTTGTGTGTGTGTGTGTGTTGGGCGTGTCGGTGATTGCTGCTGACGGCCTGATCAGCGCCAGCTGCCGCTGTTCAGCACTGCTATTTAAGACCTGTGCATTCTGTCCTTGTTGTCAGATCGTTTTGGTGTTCCCGCTGTGTCCTGGTAGTGTTCAGTTCCCAGTTCCTGTTCTTCGTCTGCTTGGATTCTGCTTCGAATCAAGGATTCCGTATGTTCCTGGGAGATACACAGCGGCTGCCCATTTGCGTCCTGCGCTGCCAAAGTGACTGCGATCCTGCACATGCTTCATCTGACTCTGCTTTATGTCTACTTGGACTCTCACAAATAAATTGTTATTTTTTCATATTCGCTACTGAATCCTCTTTTGTGATCGTGACAGTGTGTGTCTCTGTGCCAGCCAGCGAATGCAGATTTGAATTTAGAAGCTTTTGATGTTTTCTTTTATACAAACTGCGCATTTCTCCCAAAATTGTTTACTGTGATATGAATTCCAACTTCAGGGGGCCAAAGAGGGGGGGGGCAAGCTTGTTGACAGGGGGGCACTATGTGATCTTGTGATTTCTTCTTTGGTGATTCTGCTTGTTAACATCAGGTGTGTTCAATAATGGTTTATCATCACTCATGAATCTCTTAATTACCTCATTAACTTCAACACTGCTTCAATGTTTATATGAGTCCACACCCAGAATGTTAAATTAACACTGGGGATTTTGCTGTGTAGGACCTCTGAGTTCTATTTGTTTGGTTTATGATGGTCAAATAATAGGGGGTGAAGTTGTGCAATAATTAGGTATTTTGGAAGGATTTTTTACTTAGTGGGGAAGAGTTTGATCAAATATTTGGAGAATGGGTTGTTTTTTGTGTGTTAACCCTGTTAACCCGCACCAGGACGCCAGCGCACTGAACGCTCTTTGTTTGCACGTGTCATTGTTTACAATAGATTAAATGAAACGGGACAAAATTAATCTTGACAAACTATATATCATTCTGAAGGTCTAAGCCTCAAGCATCGACGACAGATCGCTGTTTTTCGATGGAAAGCTTATAAGGAATGTATTTGCTACATTTGTGTAAGCAGTACAAATCAAAACATGCAGAATAAAAAAGCAGTACGTACCATTATCATTGTAATTACGAGCCACAAACGCGTCCACTGCTGAAATCCCGGTTTAGTTAGAGAGGTAAGGGTCCACAGAACAACATCCCATCGAGCACTTTTAGTCCAACGAAACAATGTTGTAATAAGGATGCATATTCCTTTGTTTACATTTCATTTCTTCAGGAGAGTTATTGTTTGTGTCCGTTATGGAATAAATTACACTCAAAAACAGCGTCTTGGTGGTAAATAAAACAACACTGTTGTAGCATACAGTTTTACAAACAGAATGAGACCATCCAAAAAAAGAAAAAATTAAAGATAAGCGGAATATTGTTTATTTGAATTTGCCGCTCTCTTGTGACGCTTTTTTTTTTCTTCAACATTTTTCAAATATGTGTGTGTGTTTTGTGGGAAATGTGGCTGTATCTGCATGATTACCATCTGTATGGACGCACATCAGCGTGTTTATTACCGACTCTATGACGGCTATCATTGTGAATCAATGATCAGCTATTATTGATTATATGGCCCATCATCTGTTTGATTATCATCTGTATGGACGCACATCAGCGTGTGATTACCGACTGCATGACCATGTGTGGCAATATCAGTTTATGTCTGGCAATCAGAATATATACTTCAGTATGTACTACATACAAAGCAATTTTTTAATTTTTTTTTACTCTAATTATTTTTGTATTTTTAGTGCTCAAATAAATCACTTATGATGTCTAAAATTCTGTCTATTATTTATAATTGAAAAACTTTGCAGGATATGACTAAAATAGTTTTATAATTCTGCAATACATTTGGTGTTATTTTCCTCAAACGGGGGGGGGGGGTGGGGGGGGGGGGGGGGGAGATTTTTTTTAAACAATCTTTGTTTAAAACAATAAACAAAAATTGCAGAATCTCATTTTTCATGGTATTTCTTCAAATTTGAAATATAAACTCATGAGACACGTGGCTTTCAACCCATTACTGTTCTGGATTGCTCCAGGACTTATTTTATGTATTTGTTCAGAAATAAAAAAAACATTCAGTGTGGAAAAACATTTTTCAAGGCACGTCAGTGTCTATAACTTTTTATCTTTTTGAGCATTATCAACTCTGGTGATGGATAGTAAAGCCTAGAGTGTCTTCTTTCCAAAGATACCTAAATTGTGTGTGTAGCACACTTTGTCAGGAACTGTTACCATTTTAATTTAGGTAGGTCATTTTCACCTGTGAGGCCCAAAATGGGGGGTGCTGGCTAACAGGTTAAAAGCACATCACTAACAGCTTTTAAATTCCTTGTTTTTATCGTTGTGATTATTATTATTTTTTAATGAGTATTTTACTTCCTTTCATGTAAAACACTGAATTATCGTTGTGTATGAAATGTGCTATATAAATTAACTTGCCTTGCCTTATTGATTATTTATTATTTTTTCCCTCTTTTTTATGGAATGTGTTACTGTGCTGTGTATTGTGGTGTTTTTTTCTTTTCTTACTTCTATATGTTTTACGTGACATGGTGCTTGTATTTCTGAGCCTACAAGACACATTTCCCTCAGGGACAATCAAGTATACCTTAACCTAGTTATCGGTATCAGTAAAACTCGCTATTGGTCGACCTCTAGTTTGTGGGCAGACAGGTGTATGGTGGTCTTACCGCTGAGGTTGCATGGTTCAACTCCACTGAGCTGCAGGTTTGCATTGAGACACTCACAGTCCTGTTTGGGAGCAAGATAAATTACTTTTAAAATTACATTTCACCAGCATCACCATAAAGCTGCTAAGACTTCAGACAGATGACAAAGATAATCATTCTGACCTGTTCTCTAGCTGCTGGAATTGTGCTGGGGAAAAGATTGAACAGAACCAGACAGATCAGCTTGAACTATATTCTTTTCAATCACACCAAAAATTATGCTGTAGCATGAGTTATGGAATCAATATGAAAAAGAAAAAAAAACTTACTGTCAAAATGAACTGGGACATTCTAAAGATAAAAAAGCAACATATTTGGAGATTAATCCAGAATATTGAAAGATGTCGCATTATACAATATAGTATCAGGAGAAATACTGTAAATGTAATACTTGCAGATATTTTCTATTTAAGCAGTTACTGCATAGAATGAAAAATGTATATAAATTCCCATTGCTCATAAACTAATTCAAACTGTCATCTGATTTTGCTGAAAATGTAAAACTGTGTTATTTTGCTTTGTTTTGAAAGTGTCATTCTTAAAAACACAAAATCAATATTCTACATAAATTTATGCAATAATACTTAAAATTATTTTAAAAGCTTTTGGCAAGGAATGGTTGAAGGAGGGTTACATTAAAATTTGTGGTAACACTTAATAACAACTTTCATTAAACAATTAACAAACATATAATGCTTAAGAGATCATTGGTTAATATATATTCACATAACTAGAAATATAAGATCATTTAATGTATTTTTAATTACATATTTAATCTAAATTGAAATGCTTACAAATGTCATTACATTTTCAATTCATATCACAGCAAAATCCCGGTGTCAAATTAACACTGCGTTGTCCACACTACATAGTGTTAAAAGTAACATTGAAGCAGTGTTAAAGTTAATGAGGTAATTAAGAGATTCATTGAGTGATGATTGACCATTATTGAACACACCTGATCTTAACAAGCAGAATCACCAAAGGAGAAAATCACAATTTTTAAAGTCACCATTATGGTGGTCAGTGTTTACATTAGTTGGGCTCTTGACCCTTGACTTTTTAATATTATATTTTATTTGACTGCTATAACTGAATTAAAACAGCCAGATGAGCAAAGAGCAAAAGTCATCAGGTGGTTATGATTATATTTTGACATAATCATCCTGTAGTGATCTGAATAATTGAGTTAGGTTTTCTTTGTTGGTTACGTCAACACTATGAACAACATAAGATCTGGCATTTTCAGTATAAACAGACAGATGTTTTTTAAACTTATTTTGATCAAAGACTTATAAAAATCTTTAATTTAGACACACAGACATCAAGAATCAGCGTGAGAATCACAACAATGGTGACCATCAAAAAAGCATGTTGTAGCCAATCAAAACGCATTCATGGCTCCCATCATGCATTGTGACGAGTAAATTATGAGCAGAATTGTCTTTGTAACTTCTTTTATTCTTACTATTTACTTTTATTTTTGCTGTTTTTATGTGACTTTTTAGTAGCTTGTTTTGTGATGTTCAGAGTTAATCTGTCTATCTGAATATGCTGTTTGTCACCGTTGTTGAGATTCATACGCAGATTCTTGATGTCCGTGTGTGCCTAAAAACTTTTTTTGGATCAGAACAACTTGTCCTTCCAAAATTTATAGAAAATACAGAATCTTTTGCTGTGGAATCACAAGGTTGTTTTACTCAATAAAATAAATTTAACTCAGCGATTAGACTCCAAATGAGTTCAGTGATTCAGTTCAAATAATGATTGTTAGAATATAATCATCACCACCTGATGACTTTTGCTGTTTGCAAAAGTCTGGCTGTTACAATTCAGTTATAGCAGCCAAATAAATTTTAATGTTAAAAAGTCAAGGGTCAAGAGCCCAACTAAAGTAAACACTGATCACTATAATGGTGACTTTAAAACTTGTGATTTTCTTCTTTGGTGATTCTGATTGTTAACATCAGGTGTGTTCAATAATGGTTAATCATCCCTCTATGAATCTCTTAATTACCTCATTAACTTTAACACTGCTTCAGTGCTACTTTTAACACTCTGTAGTGTGGACACATATACACACCCAGCAGTGTTAATTTAACACTGGATATTTTACTGTGTGTAGATCAAACATACACACATACATATACACACTGACTAAAATTCAAAAAGTGAAAAAGCATAATAGGACCCCTTTAATTTGACACTGGGGATTTTGCTGTGCACAGACAACAACACACAAACAATAAAAAAATGTTTGTTAATGGTTTGTTAATGAAAGTTATTATAAAGTGTTACCATATTTAGTTAATAGACATAAAAAAATCTTCACTTCTCATACAGTATATTTTAAGACTTTTCTCACAACTGCAGTTTGTTCCAGTATCATGGAGATATTTTCACAGTTCTATAGATTTAGACAGTATATATATATATATATATATATATATATATATACAGTATATATATATTATGTTCAGTGTGTGTTTGCTCCACTCACCTCTCCATGCAGCACTGAAGTAAAGTAGCCTAAAGAAAAGATCAAAAATACCAATCATTTATTTTTAGCTGTGACCGGAGAAACAAGGCATCTTGGGAAATATGTCACAGTTATTTTGATATTCTGCCCTTTTTTCATTAGTTCCTGTTTCCCTGCTGTTTTGGTTTTATTGGTTTCTGATTATGTATTTGTTGTTTCTGTAGTTACCTATCATCCCCAGCTGTGTCTTGTCTAGCACTTAGTGCATTTATATTCCCTGTTTGGTTATGTACTTTGTCAGATATCAAGCATAAGTTGCATGTGTTGCTTGACAGTTGGGTCTCCTGCATTCATTAAAGAATTAGATTGTTTCTTCTGCATTAATGTTTGGGTATAGACAATCATACATGCACTGTAAAACCCAACAAGTTAGGGTAACTCAAACCATTTGAGGAAACCAATTACCTTAAACCATTTAAGTTTTAAAACTAACAGTTATGAGTACACTGAACTTATTTCAGTTGAGTTCAATAAAAGAAGATATACATTACAGTTAAGTAATTAAGTGATTAACCCTTAATCACTCCTCAAGTAGACTTTACATTTAAGTTCTTCAGGGTCATATAGACCCCAAACTTTTACAGAGCGATTGCATAAGGAAATATTTTTTTTTTATATGATAAACTATATATCTATTTTTTTTATTTACTTCTCAACTATGCATTTATGATGTGTTTTTGTGGATCTTTTTTTGTTTTACCTATTTACAGCACAATTACTCAACTACGCCATAAATTGGCTTATGAAAAATTATTTGTTTATGAAAAAATCACTTAAATGATGACCTAAATTAAATATAACAGGTTTCTGGATATTGTCCCATGTGTTAGGGATAGAATACTGCCATCTGCAGGTTAGAGGAAAAACTTTAGTAATTACAGTTAAAGAAAGAAAGTGCAATGACCACATTTATCCAGCAGAGGTCCATAGGGACTCATTCATTTTCAGCTCAGTTTCAAGTCCATTTTTCTTCATGTTTCAACTTCTCGCAACTTTGTGATATATATTTTGTGAATATATATTTAAACATTCTAAAATATATAAAAAAAATCAATATTTTTGTCAAAGGTTAGAATTAGTTGTTGTTGTCTGATGTCTTTTGAATTGTAGATGTGGTGGAACTAAAATAATTAATAATGTCCCAGGTAAAAGACAACAGCGACTTGGAGCAGCTTACAAAGGACATGATGAATTTAAAACAAGAGACTGAATACCTGCTGAGAAACAAAGAAAAGGTGTGAATTTATAAAGCGTGCGTACGCTCAGATTTGATCTTAGAGTGTGTGAACGCTGAAATCCATGCCAGCGCTCATATTTGTAAAAACTGTCTTTGACGTGGAAAATTGCGTAGCGTCACGTCAGGGTCTGAGCAGATGAACGCACTTTTTCTTGTTCAAGTACTGCAGGTTTTTGGAAATGTAAGCTGTTCTTGCAGCTAGCTGTTCTAAATTAAATAATTTGGATGATGACTGGCGATCTTTTACATGTTAATGACATTAGTCAGGAGTCGTTTACAAGCAGAGAGCTGAAACCATTCATTTGCGAGCAAGTTCAAGATCGTTTGCGATTCATAGATTTCATATCTGTAAGAGACGCGTACGCACATTTTCTGTATGTACAGTCATTTTATGAATCACTCGTACGCATATTTGAGAGATGATTGTAAGATCAATTTTAAGATGGTTTCTGCGCAACATTTTATAAATGAGGCCCCAGTTGTCAAAGGAACTTTACCAAGCTAGAGAAGAGAAGGGTTTCAGAAGGGTCAGGGTTAGGGTTCATATCTGTTAAAAACCCTAACAGAAATTAAAACAGAAATGCAGGAAGAACTGTCCGTGTTGAAATCAGAACTTCGAAAGAAAGATTAACTTATAAATAATATGAAGAAACAACTTCTTCATGTTTCAACTTCCAAAGGATATCACGCTTAACACTTAACCTGTCTCCCCACTGACAATCACCAATCACCCGCAGTGGACGATCCTCACTCTTCATCAGATCCACAGACCAACGTCCAGATAACCCCACCGAAACAGAAGCTCTTATTCTCATTGACTCCAATGAAAAATATGTAAATGAGAAACTCTTGTTTTCAAAAATGAAAGCACAGAAAATGTGGTGCCCAAATACAAGCAAGGCTCTTCAGATCTTATCTGATAAAAATCTGAATGAAACTTACAAGCACATCATAGTCCACACAGGGACAAACGACTTACGGGCAATGAAGGGTAACGTGGCCATCAGAGCCTCAGAATGCTTCCCAGAAGCTAAAAATAACTCTGTCCACATTACTGCCACAGCGTGATGTGCCTTTTCACGTGATCCATGGAAACAATATGGAACTTTCCAGAAGCTGTGCATTCATTCCAAATGTTCACCTGGCTTACCATAAAGACATTCGGTCCCATCATATGTATGACTACATACACCTCAACAAGAAAGGAGTACAACTTTTCGCAAGAGTGCTGAAAAGCACAGCATTTGGCAAAACAGAAAACAGCAGAAATCTACACAGCAAGAGCAGCTCCTAACCACAAAGAAACGTCCACCCTCCTCCTCCAAGAACCAGACAGGACTCGACCCCTGGAGCTACACCGCAGCAGCCCAACAGTCACAGAACCCTGCAGCTGCCGAACTCAATCAGACAAGACACCTGCTGAACATCATCTGCTCCAAACTTGTCAAATAATGGACAAGAGTAATACACACAAACACACACTTAAAATTACTCTGTCAATATCAATGTGGAATATTCAAGGCTTGAATTCAACAGTCTTTTTACTAAAGGAGTTCAAACACAGAATTATAGAAGAGCATCAAAGAGATGGATATTATAATTCTACAGGAGACATGGAGCAGGGCAGACACCATCACCCAACTACAGAGAAATCATCTACCATCACAAAAACTCAACACAGTCTGAAGAGACTCGGGAGGACAAATAATCTGGTACATTTCAAAATTCCACAACCGCATCAACACAGTAAAGCAAGGCAAATACTACACCTGGCTTAAAATCCACAAGGAACTGCTCCCATCCAGAAAATATATATTCCTGTGTGCCATATACATCCCGCCATCAGAGTCCCCCTACTACAGCGAAAACATGTTCTCCACATTAGAGGAAGAGACAAGCCACTAGCAATAGCATTGCATTTTACTCTGTTGTTGTGTTTGGGTTTGCCAATGAGTGGTGTAATTCTGTTTGATTTGTGCAGTAATCTGATTGATTCTGATGTTGTGATTCAGAGCATCAATAGATGAAGCATCAGGACTGAAGCTCTGGATCAGCCGAGGGAAGGGGTTGTTTTCTTTGCTCATCTCTTGGTATTGCAGGGCTTTATTATGATATGATTGGGGGTCAATGAGTTTCATATGTTTCCGGAATTTAATTGCCCTTTTTTGCATCTTTGTGATTAGAGGATATTTGCCTAATTCTGCCCTGCATGCGTTATTTGTTGTGTGCCGGTGCACGTGTAATATACACAGCAAAATATCTGGTGTCAAATTAACACCGCTCGGTGTCTACAGCTGCATCTCAATAAATTAGAATGTTGTGAAAAAATTATTTTTTTCTTGTAACTTATTTCAAAAAGTGAAACGTTCATATATTTTAGATTCATTACATGTAAAGTAAAACATTTCCAATATATATTTTTTTAATTTTGAGGATTAGAACTTACAGCTCGTGAAAGTCAAAAATCATTTGAGTTTCAATTAATGACCATACCTACAGTATAAAGTCAACGCAGCCATCTACCAGGAAATTTTAGAGCACTTCATGCTTCCTTCTTCCTTAAGCTTTATGGAGATGCTGATTTCATTTTCCAGCAGGACTTGCCACCTGCCCACACTGCCAAAGGTACCAAAAGCTGGTTCAATGACCATGGTGTTACTGTGCTTGATTGGCCAGCAAACTCGCCTGACCTGAACCCCATAGAGAATCTATGGGGTATTGTCTAGAGGAAGATGAGAGACACCAGACCCAACAATGCAGATGACCTGAAGGCCACGGTCAAAGAAACCTGGGCTTCCATACCACCTCAGCAGTGCCACAAACTGATCACCTCCATGCCACGCCGAATTGAGGCAGTAATTAAAGCAAAAGGAGCCCCTACCAAGTATTGAGTACATATACAGTAAATTAACATACTTTCCAGAAGGCCAACAATTCATTAAAAATGTTTTTTTTTATTGGTCTTATGAAGTATTCTAATTTGTTGAGATAGTGAATTGGTGGGTTTTTGTTAAATGTTAGCCTAAATCATCATAATTAAAAGAACCAAAGACTTAAACTACTTCAGTCTGTGTGCATTGAATTTATTTAATACACGAGTTTCACAATTTGAGTTGAATTACTGAAATAAATGAACTTTTCCACGACATTCTAATTTATTGAGATGCACCTGTATATAAAAAGGAGATAAATTTGATCCCAGTAATTACCGTGGCATTTGTGTGGGCAGTAACCTAGCAAAGCTTTTCTGCAATATAATAAATAGCCACATAGTGACATTCCTTACAAGACAGAACATGGGCTGAACTGGGCTTACACCTCTTACACATTGAAATAAATAAAAGAGCTGTTCAATTCTGGCATCACCTGAGTCAATCTGACACTGAATCTATTCAATGCCAATGAAACCTCCAGTGTCTCATCCTCTAAACACACTCATGCTTAAACTAATCAATGAAGCTCAAGCTGAGTCTAACTCCAACCACAACCCCAACATTCATAAAGAAACTGACAAAAATCTGAAGTATAATTATGATGAAAACTTAAAAAAACGAATTTGACCTCCAAACCAAACTCCAGTGTTATTCGGCCCTAAACAGAACCACACAATTGGCAAATTACTTATCAGTCAAACAATTAAAAGAAAGACAAATCCTTTCAAAATATTGACTCCGCGACCATGACTTAGAAATAGAGAAAGGAAGACATAAAAACCGAGAGAACAACGATTATGTAAACACTGCAGCTTAAATCAAATAGAGGATGAGAAACACTTCTTGTCTGCCCCAAATACACCACTACAAGGCAAAAAAATCTTTCTACAATTTGAAGTATTGAATTGTTAATTTTTTTCTCTGGATGACTCTGTGAAACTACGCTATATACTCGGAGAGGATGAGATGGCAGTCAAACTAGGTGAAAAACATGCTGCAGTTTAAACACCAGTTCCTCACTTTTTCTCACTCTTTCACTCCTGCTCTCTGAGTGTTTGTGGATTTACTGTGACTCTGTTTGCAGATTTACACCAGCAGGTGGCGGACAAGTAACTGTCTTTATGAGCAAGGCACTAAATCATTCAAATAGTTCTGTGTGTGTGTGTGCATGCAGAGAGAGAGAGTGTCTGTGTGTGTGTGTGTGTGCATGCAGAGAGAGAGTGTGTGCATGCGTGCGTGTGTGTGTGCATGCAGAGAGAGTGTGTGCGTGTGAGTGTGTGTGTGAGTGCGTGTGTGTCTGCTGCAGAGAGAGTGTGTGTGTGTGTGTGTGTGTGTGCACGTGTGCATGTGTGCGTGTGTGTGTGTTGAATGAATGAATGAATGAATGAAGCATTTATATAGCGCTTTTATTGTGTATTGCTGTACACCCAAAGCGCTTTACAATCATGAGGGGGGGTCTCTTCTCAACCACCACCTGTGTGCAGCATCCACTTGGATGATGCGACGGCAGCCACAGCACAACGGTGCCAGTGCGCTCACCACACACCAGCTACAGGTGGAGAGGAGAGAGAGTCATAGAGCCAATCAAGTGGATGGGGATTATTAGGAGACCATGATTGACAAGGGCAAGTGGTGGCAATTACACCCCTACTCTTTACGATGAGTGTCATGGGATTTTTAATGCCCACAGAGAGTCAGGACCTCGGTTTAACGTCTCATCCGAAAGACGGTGCTTTTTAACAGTATAGTGTCCCCGTCACTATACTGGGGCGTTAGGACCCACACAGACCACCCTGCTGGCCTCACTAACAACTCTTCCAACAGGTACTAACCAGGCTCAACCCTGCTTAGCTTCAGTGGGCAACACTGTGTTCATGCAGAGAGAGTGTGTGCGTGCGTGTGTGTGTGCAAGCAGAGAGAGAGAGTGTGTAAGTGTGTGTGTGTGTGTGTGCACTTGTGAGTGTGTGCATGCAGAGAGAGTGTGTGTGTGTGTGTGCGTGTGTGTGTGCATGCAGAGAGAGTGCGTGTGTGTGTGTGTGTGTGTGTGTGTGTGTGTGCGCTTGTGAGTGTGTGCATGCAGAGAGAGTGTGTGCGTGCGTGTGTGTGTGTGTGTTTGCATGCAGAGAGAGAGAGTGTGTGCGTGTGTGTGTGCACGTGTGTGTGTGCGTGCGTGCGTGTCTGTAACTCACCACAAACAAGAACAAACAGGACAAAAATATGGTTGCGGAGCAGTGTTTTTCTCGTTGCTGGCGTCATCATGTCAGTTCATGGTGTTTATATCTAGAATGGAGTCAACAGATAGCATATCAGTGGCTAGCGCATGATGTTTTACTCTCCTAATATGTAAAAATCTCTACACTGCAGTTTACTATAATACATTATCATACAAAGAGGTTTCAGCAGAGTCGGAGCAGAACTGGGAGCTTTAGAATGCTTGGGCTCCTAAACATTAGATCACTCGCACCCAAAGCAGTAAATTAAATGATGTATGCATATTTCCAGAGGTGGGACTTTCAAGTCTCAAGTTCTCAAAGGGTTGAAGTTAATGAGATAATTAAGTAACAAATTAAATGATGATTGTGTGATAAACACTTGCTGTTACTGAGAATTATAGATGAACCCCCCCACAATCCCTGCTTGATCTGAGACTCGAACCTTCAATCTTCAGGTTACAAGCCCAACTCGCTAATCGTTAGGCCACGACTGCCCCAGTCACACACAGACATCAAGAACCAGCATATGAATCTCAACAATGGTGGCAATCAGCAAAATGCTTCGTGCTGCAATGCATGCTGGGTAACACCACAGTAAAAACTCCCATCATGCACTATTCCTGAGCCAACACAGATTTTTTTAACATTACGGTGGCATTTATTTAATAGTTTTTTTTTGTTTTTTGCAGTTCAGTAATAGCTGAACATCAGTCAATAAACCACAGACACAGCTTCACGATGTTCACTCAAATGAGTTACAAGCAGAAAGTGGACCAAGAGACCAACTACAGCAAACCTTGACCACAATTATGGTGGCATCATGTTTTTTGTGGGGGGTTTTCCCCAGTTGATTCCATCCAAGGTTGTGGGTGAAGTCAGTTGTAGTTCTTGTGTTTCTCTTTTCTTCAGTGATGTTGCTTGTTAACAGCAGGTGTTCATCACTAATGCACAATCATAATTTAATTAGTCACTTATTTATCTCATTAACTTTAACTCTTTGAGGACTTGGGATTTGACTTGAGACTTGCTTGAGACTTGAAAGTCCCACCTCTGCAGATTTCCTCTCTTAAACTCTTTTGGGGGTCAAGGAAAATGTCGCCGGACCCACTCATCATTTTAATCATACGGTAGATTTAATTATATTGAACTAGATGAAATGACTAGCTATATGGGCATTATCTTTTCCAATACATTAGAAGCTGTTGCCCCCATGAAACTGAAAAAATGTTAGAGAAAAACGTACTGCCCCATGGTACAACAGTAAAAAAATACTGAAACAACTAACTTGGAAGTTTTTAGAATTGCGTGAAAAAAACAGTATGTCCAGCTATAGACAGGCTCTAAAAGCAGTCATCGATCTGCAAACTCATATAAAATAACCAAAACAATCAAAGGTTTTTATTTAGCACAGTGGCTATAATCAGATGTCACACAAACTAAATATTCCCTCACAGTTTAGTAATGACTTTATTTATTTATTTTAATTTATTCACAAAACAGATAACATCAGATATACAATAACAAATGTACAATCTACAGCATCTTTTAATTCAACTTCATTCATCGCCCCCAAAGAAAAACTGCAGTGCTTTACAACTATAAACAGCAAAATCCCCAGAGTCAAATTAACACTGCTGGGTGTCTATACAGTATGTGTCCACACTACAGAGTGTTAAAGGTAACACTGAAGCAGTGTTAAAGTTAATGAGGTAATTAAGAGATTAATTGAGTGATGATTGACCATTATTGAAGACACCTGGTGTTAACAAGCAGAATCACCAAAGAAGAAAATCTTTTTTTTTAAGTCACCGTTATAGTGATCAGTGTTTACGTTAGTTGGGCTCTTGCTCCTTAACTTTTTAATATTAAATTTTGTTTGGCTGTTATAACAGAGTTATAACAGCCAAACAATTGCAAAAGTCATCAGGTGGTAATGATTACGTTTTAACAATTATTTGACCTGAATCTAGTGATGGGTGTTTTCGAAGCACTGAAACTTTTGTGAATCAATTGTTTCGAAACAGTGGTTCGGAGTACTTATCAACCTGCCAAAGTCACGTGATTTCAGTAAACGAGGCTTCATTATGTCATAACTGTTTAAAAATTTCAATGCTTCGCCGCTGGGGGGTGAACTCTGTGAACCCATGAATCATGGGAGTTCATTGAGATCGCCCCCCAGTGGCAAAACATTGAACCAGCATCTATGGTTTTTACCTGACCTCAGATCAGTTTCATCAGTTGACGTGTGCAACGAGACGTGTGCAATTAAAAGGATGAGAAGTAGTTAATGGTCTCTTACTGGCCTCTATATACAAGCTGCCCATAAAACAAACAAAGCAAGCCCTGCAAATTAATATAATATATGTTAAAAACCACGTTATACAGACACTTCATCTTTAATGGTATTTTATAATTTTTATTGCATTCAATGTATTAAAACATTTGCAATGGGTTTTTAAAAAAGCTGTTTTTATGCATGAGTTTTTGTTGCATTTACACACTTTTGACCAGCAGGCATCACTAGCATGTGGTGTTTCGAGCGCTTCCAATTTTGCAAAGCAATTGGTTCAATTGATTCGAAAAGGTTTGTTTCTCCCATCACTACCTGACTCACTGAACTCATTTAGAGTCTAATCTCTGAGTTAAGTTTCCTTTATTGATTACAACAGCCTTGTGATTCCACACCAAAAGATTCTGTATTTTCTATAAATTTTAGAAGGATTTTTTACATGCTGTTCTGATCATTAAAAAAAACTTCAAAAAAAGTCTTTCTTTTAGGCACACACAGACATCAAGAATCAGTGTATGAATCTCAACAACGGTGACAAACAGCATATTCAGCTAAACAGATCAACTCTGAACATCACAAAACAAGCTACTAAAAAGTCACATAAAAACAGCAAAAAGAAAAGAAAAAAAACAATTCAGCTCATAATTTATTCACGCCGCAATGCATGATGGGAGCCATGAATGAGTTTTGATTGGCTACAACATGCTTTTTTGATGGCCGTTGTTGTGATTCTCACGCTGATTCTTGATGTCTGTGGGTCTAAATCAAAGATTTTTATACGTCTTTGATCAAAATAAGTTTTAAAAACATCTGTCTGATTATACTGAAAATGCCAAATCTTATGTTGACGTAACCAACAAAGAAAATTTAACATATTCCGGTCACTACAGGATGATTATGTCAAAATATAATCATAACCACCTGATGATTTTTGCTGTTTTAATTCAATTATAGTAGCCAAACAAAACATGATATTAGAAAGTCAAGGGTCAAGAGCTCAACTAAAGTAAACACTGATCACCATAATGGTGACATCTTTGGTGATTCTGCTTGTTAAGATCAGGTGTGTTCAATAATGGTTAATCATCACTCAATGAATCTCTTAATTACCTCATTATCTTTAACACTGCTTCAGTGTTACTTGTAACACTCTGTAGTGTGGACACATGATGGCAGTTTCTCAAACAGAAGGCTGCATCCTCCGGAGGTCGCATTTGTAGGCTGCATACGTCATAAAGATCATCTTATTTTAGAATATTAACAGTTATAAATTTGACCATTATTCTTAGTTATGCGTAAATTCGCGTATCAAAAAAATGATTTGCGAATGTAATGCTCAGTTAACTGAAATAAACCAGGCTTGATAACGTATGCAGCCTACAAATGCCACCTCCGGAGGATGCAGCCTTCCATTTGAGAAACGGCCATAGACACCCGGCAGTGTTAATTTAACAGAGCTGCAGTGTTACTTTTAACACTCTGTAGTGTGGACACATATAGACACCCAGCAGTGTTAATTTGACTCCGGGGATTTTGCTGTGCATTTTGGTCTAAATTTAAATTTTATGTATTTCAATTGCATAAAAATTTTCCATCCATTTAGATTGCATTTTAACATAAACAAATTAATAAACTCAATGTGATTCATATGCATCGGTCATACGTGAATGAAACGGGTACAAAATGTTAACGTAGCATTTTAGCGGTGTTGGAGTTAAGAAGATAATTATGTGATGATTGATTATTAATGATCAACCCCTGCTGTTTAAAAAGCAGAATCAACAAAGGGTAACACTTTATAATAACCTTCATTAATAAATCATTAACAAACATTACATAATGTTTAACTAATCATTACTTAATACTTAATGTGTAATACATTTATTAGTAAACATTAACAAACACATTATTTCATGTTTCTAGATATATACATATATATACACTATATTACCAAAAGTATTGGCACCCCCTTCTAATGAACAGGTTTGACTACTTTAATAATTTCCATGAGTACAAATCTTAATGTTAAAGCATATAATGATATTCTAGGAAATTGTGTTCTTCTAATATTATAGCAACAGTTTGGACTCTTTTCTATTCTAACATGACAATGTCTCTGTGTATAAGACAAGGTTCAAAAAGAAAATGATTGATTCAGTCAGTGTGGAAGAACTTGACTGGTCTGCATAAAACCAAATCCTAATCCCAGTTTAACACCTCTGGTGTGACTGTAAATGCAGACCTTGAGCCAAAAACTCATCACTAAACACCAATGACTTGTACATACACTATATAGACAAAAGTATTGGGACCCCCTTCTTTAGAACAGAAAAATGCACTTCCAAATCTGTGGCAACAACGATGGGAACATAATTCATGTATTTAAAAATTGTATTTCCATCTCTGTTGCAACAGTTTTGGAAGTGTCTAAAATGACTGAACCCATATGTACAAGTCATTGGTGTTTGGTGATGAGTTTTTGGCTCAAGGTCTGCATTTACAGTCACACCAGAGGTGTTAAACTGGGATTAGGATTTGGTTTTATGCAGACCAGTCAAGTTCTTCCACACTGACTGAATCAATCATTTTCTTTTTGAACCTTGTCTTATACACAGAGACATTGTCATGTTAGAATAGAAAAGAGTCCAAACTGTTGCTATAATATTAGAAGAACACAATTTCCTAGAATATAATTATGCTTTAACATTAAGATTTGTACTAATAGAAATTACTAAAGTAATCAAACCTGTTCATTAGAAGGGGTGTCCCAATACTTTTGGCAATATAGTGTATATTAAGCAATACATAATGCTTGTTAATGATTTATTAATGAAAGTTATTATAAAGTGTTACTAAAAAATTGTAACTAAACAATGTCAGTGGTTAATTAATCGTAAATATAATCCTGTATGTACTTGATTCTTAGAAAGAGTTTTACCTGCACTGGAATCTCTCTCTTTGTGAAGAAATATTGGATTGAGTCTTAGTCAAAGATCTGAATGAGCTCTTACCCATAAGCCGCTGTGTCTTTATGTGTGTTTGTCCTCTCAGAGTTTGTCGGAATATGTCATTAATATTCAGTAGCATCTGACACTCGGTGATGGGTCACGCCCATTATCACAGCTTCAGCTGATCAGATGATAGTCCGGTTTTATTGAAGCTGGGTTGAGTTCAGGTGACCCTCCAGACGTGAAGGTCAAGTGAAGGCTTGTTCAAAGCTGAGAAACATTAGAAATCATGCTAACAGCACAAACTAAACCACACAAAGGCATGCAATGCAAATGCATTGCTATAGCATGGAATGTGATCAGTTCTCTGAAATGACAGGGACGCAGGATTCAATCTGCATGGGATCAACCTGTTCTCTCTGTTTGTTCATCAAGTTTTGACATTCGTCATGCCCTTTATTCTCATCAGCTAACTGTCAAGTTCATTAAGCAGTCACGAATCACTGAATCATGTGGATATAACAAGCCCATTCCACTCATGCTTTACAAATTCAGAATGTGCATCATTCTCTGACAAATACACAGATACATTTGCATATCCCTCACGGCCTTTACAGCGAATACATAATGTCTATAAATTATACCAGAATGATCATGTTTAGGTGAACAATCCCTTTAAACATCATACTGATGTATTTATGCCACATCAGCATATATATATAATGTAAACAACAAATGTAAACAACTTACTTTATCTACATTTATTTTTATTAAAAAAATAGAAAAGATAGAAATTTGTCCTGATGTCTCGATGTATGAACAATTATGAATAGTTGTGTTCATTTATTATTTTATTTGTTGTATTTTATTCATTCATGTATTATCATCACTCTTATATTCAGTTAGCTTTGATTTTCATGGACTTTTAGTTTGTGTTCCACTCTTCCTTTGTTGCTATGGTTTCTGTGATTGAGTTTGTTTGTTTCAGTTGTGTTTGATCAATTACCTTGTTTTGAATCTCTATATATATCTCTATTTTGTGGATCTTTATTAAACTTAGTGTTGGAACTTTATTCATTATAGGAGATTATAATTGCCATAAATTAAATATATTAAGTTTCTACAATATACAAGTATATTGTAGAAACTTAATTTCCTGTAAAGCTGCTATGCAACGATTGTATCGTAAAAAGCGCTATACAAATAATCTTGAATTGAATTGAATTATGATCAAAACTGTGGGCTGGTGGTGTTCATGCACAGGCTATTTGATCAAGAATTGTAGAAGAAGAATCCGTAACCATCAGTGGGAATAGACGTTGAGCTGCTCTTGGCATTGTTTAATAAATGCCATGTGATATATAACTCTAGTTAAATAGGATAACTTCAAAACACGTGATGGATGATTGGTTTCCTTAATTCCTTTATGTGTCATGCAGGTGTGACGAACAGAAATAGTGATTTATGTGATCGGGGGTGTTTCTGGTAGAGAGCCAACTTGCATTTTCAGCCCATGCACCTGTCTTTTCCGCATTGATTTGAACAGACAAAGCATGTGTGGTTTGGTATCCATCAAAGTTTTATTTTCAGTCTGTGTTATGAGCAGCCCATTCTACTCATGCTTTACTAAACATGCCATCTGCACTCTGTTACACTGCATGGCTCGAGAAGGATGTAACAAAAGTGGGGACACACAAGAAAGTGAGAATAATATACAAAATGTATTAACAAAATAGAACTATACAGAAAAAAACAATGTAACATGAAGCAGTCAGGAATCAGTGGTGTAAAGTTAAGTGAATGCATGAAAGTGTAATGGACTGTAGTAATGTTGGATGTATAAAGTAAAACAAAGTTACACAGAAACCAAACAAAACCAAGTCCAGTTGTCATACTGCTTTTTAAACGGCAAGACGTATGGAATGCCAAAGCTGCCGTAATTAGAAATAAATAAATAAATGTACAAAGAAATGTAAAAAAGCAGATATAAATAAATAAATATATAAATAAATGTACAAAGAAAAGTAAAAAAAAAGTAAATAATTATTTGTAATTTTATTTCCTTATTTATTTTTATTTTTTTTCACATTTATTTATTTTTTCTTTTATTTATTTATACATTTACTCATTTCCACTTTTATTTATTTTCACATTTATGTATTTATTTACGTATTTCTTTCTTTCTTTCTTTATTTATTTCCACATTTATTTATTTATACATTCATTTATTTTCCCATTTATTTATTTATACATTTCTTTGTCCGTAGGGTAATGAGGAGGACGTGTTTTATCTTAGGAATAGCAATCGAGCCAGAGTAGGTGAGGGGTAAGCTTTGAGGCCACAGTGACACCCAAACAAATGACTTACATGGGCAATATAGCCAAAAACTTACATTACGGGTTATTATTTCAATTTCTAGGGATTGAAGTGGTGGGGGGGGTGTTTCGGCTGGGAAGCGTGCAATTTGTGATCGCGTGCATTTTGTGAAGCTTGCGCGAAAGTGTGCAATCGCTTTCTTATGCGCGCTGTTTTTTTTAGGTTTGACTTTAATTATATTAAGTTTTATTAAGGGTTGTGCACCATTCATCCTTGAATTGACATTGAAAGATATTCATACTGTATGAATTGGAAATTATGAATTAAAAAAGCAAGATTTATCAAGACCAACTGTGAATGTTTGGAAGAAAGTTTGACAAGACGATGGATGAATGGATGGATGGATGGACAAATTGATAGATAGATAGATAGATAGACAGATAGATAGATAGTCAAACATCATTCAGCATTCATTTTGTAATTTTGTCTAATATTTTTTCTTCTTGAAGTTCACAGGATTTTGTCCACAGAATGATAAGAGCACAAGATTTAACATTATTTTATTATTTCACACTTAGTATTTAACTTAAGTGCTGCAAGCCATGCACACAGCGCCGGACATGACAGATTTTCTGGTATGCAAAACAAGTACTTTAAAGGAATACCCTAACTTATTACCGTTACCGTGGCAGCCAACAACAGCACAGCTTAACCCTCCGCACACTAATATATTTAGTTATCTTGAAAAAGTTTCAATTCAGTCTATCTTTTTTACCCCGTTTTAACATGGATTTCTATGGAGACAGATGCTTTAGCTGTCAGTCAAGATGGCGGATAGCAGCGGCAGCACATAATATCCGCGTTCTGATTGGTCAGATCACCTGTCAATCAAGCTCTTTGCGAACGGTCAATTCTGGAAAACTCTGTAACAAACAAATCAATTCCACAGACTGTGAGGGTGGCAAGTGAATCTAGCTTTTCCAAAGACTGTCCCACGCAAAACACTATCATCAGCTTCATAACCCTCTTTCTCCAACACCTTCTCCCCTGAACAAAAGTTCTTAACGTCGGACATTGCAAGAAGTACTGAATGAAAGGAACTTTAACTATTTGTCTTAGACTTCTCATAGTACAGTTTAAACAGATTCACATTATATAACTGAGTAGACGACCTCTGATGCAGGGTTGCCACTAAATAATTTTCGTCACTCAGTCTACGTTTTATCACATATGGGCCCTCAAATTTTGCTTAAAAAGGAGAAGACAGCAAAAGACGTGACACAAGAACCTGGTCTCCTGGCTCAAAAACATGGCGTTCAGGTTTACGATCATAAAAACGTTTCATATTCTTCTGCTGCTTTTCAAATTTAACACTGTTCAACTGTCTTGCTTGTATCAATCTTTGCTGAAATGATGGGTGATGGGGGGTGGGGGTTGGTGAGAGGGGCACCTCTGCCAATGAGGGCAGAGGGGCAGTGGCTCTAGCCTCCGGGCCACCCCCTATTGCTTTAAAAGCTGCTGCTGCTTTCTGACCCACTTCAGGTCTTAAAGTCTCTACTAATGAGTGGACGAGTTGAATCGGGTGTGTTAGATGAGGGAGACAGTGCTGGGGTGCCTCAGGAAAGTTTTGAAAACCATTTCAGAGACATGTTCTTAAATGTGATGCATATATAAATTTTTTTAAGGCAGCTTTAATCGCCTTTTTAGTAACTTCATGCCTTAACTGACAGCATAACTAGGACATTGCATGCACGTAGTTTCTTTCACTGTTTGATATGAAATGATACAGGCTACAGTGCGTGCCTGCACCTTTGTGCATGTATTTAAAGAGCGCGCGCTACGAGCACAGTATCTTTTCCGCACTCGTTTGACTCGCACCTGGCGCGGAGGTGATGTTAGAGCGCGCGTCTGAAACGTCTCCCGTTTGATGTGGTCATAAAGACGTTCTGTGGGTGATAGCCTGAGGTGAGGCTCACGGTCACACCTAGGAGAGACAAGAATGCCTTCCATACCCTCGAGATGAATTGAGGCCCTCTGTCCGACACAATGTCTTCTGGAATGCCGTAATATCTGAAGACTCGGTTAAATAGTAGTTCTGCCGTCTGGAGGGCCGTGGGAAGGCCTGTGAGGGGTATAAGACGGCAGAATTTTGAGAACCGATCTATGATGACAAGAATGCAGGTATGACCATCAGAGACAGGGAGATCTGTGATAAAATCAACCCCTAGGTGTGACCAGGGGCGGTTAGGTATGGGTAATGGGTGAAGTTTACCGGCTGGAAGATGACGGGAACTTCTGTAGATGGCGCAGTCTGGGAAACCCTGCACGAACCTTCTCACATCCCTGGCCATGTTGGGCCACCAGAAGCGGTCCTTTAGCAGCGAGAGAGTGGTGTTGACCCCTGGGTGGCCAGTACCAAGTAAGGTGTGAGTGGAGTGGATGAGGGGCGTGCGCTGAATCCTTGGGATGTACTGATGGTCTGGTGGACAGCCCGGCGGGTTGGCAGGAGGATTGGAGGAGGCGACTGGTGGAGAAGTCCACTGAATTGGGCTGGAGATGATTTCTGTAGGGATGATCCCCTCAGGTTCTTCCTTGCTCTCTTCGGGTGTATGGATGCGGGACAGTGCATCAGCCTTTATATTTCTTGGACCGGGGCGATAGGAGATCTTGAACTGGAAACGGGTAAAAAACAGTGCCCACCTGGCCTGACGGGGATTGAGCGTTTAGCATCACAGAGGTATTGTAAGTTTTTGTGGTCGGTGAGCACGAGGAAAGGCTGTGCAGATCCTTCCAACCAGTGCCTCCATTCTTCGAGGCTGAGTTTCCTGGAGAAGAAAGCACATGGATGGAGTCTGGGAGGCGTCCCCTGCTGCTGCGAGAGCACCGCTCCTACCCCGGTGGTCGAGGCGTCGACTTCTACGACGAAGGGTAGTTCGGGATTAGGATGGACAAGGAGCAGTGCGCTGGTGAAAGCCTTCTTGAGGGTGTTAATTGCTTCGGTGGCAAAGGGGTTCCAGGACAGGGACTTGGCCTTGCCTTTGAGCAGGTCGGTGAGGGGACTGGTGATGGTGCTGTAGTTAGCAATGAACCGGTGGTAGAAATTGGAGAATCCGAGGAACCGTTGTAACTCTTTGATGGTGATAGGAAGGGGCCAGGATGAGATGGCCTCCACCTTCCCCTCGTCCATGCGAATGCCACCACTGTTGATGATGTATCCGAGGAAATGTACGGTGGGTTGGTGGAAAGTGCATTTTTCTGCTTTGAGGTACAAATGAAACCTCCTTAACTGCTGTAGGACCTCTGCAACGTGTTGGCGATGTTCGGCCAGGCTCCGGGAGTAGATTAGGATGTCATCTATGTAAACTATGACAAACTGGTGAAGGAACTCCCAGAGCACCTCATGCATAAAGCCTTGGAAGATTGAGGGAGCATTGACTAGTCCATACGGCATAACTCTGTACTCATAGTGACCGGTAGGGGTCACGAATGCTGTCTTCCATTCGTCCTCTTTACGGATGCGGATGAGGTTGTACGCACTGCGGAGGTCCAATTTAGTGAAGATGGTGGCACCGTGTAGTTGTTCCAGGGCGGCTGGGACAAGGGGATGAGGATACCGGAACTTTACTGTGATTTCATTGCCCCCGTCCTTCTTTGCCACGAAGAAGAAGCTGGAAGCAGCAGGGGAGGTGGAAGAGACGATGTAACCCTGTCAATGTACTCCTCCATGGCTTTCTGTTCGGGAAGTGACAGGGGGTAAATCTTGCCGTGAGGTACTGGCTCACCCGATATGAGGTCTATTGCACAGTACCATGGCCAATGCGGTGGTAGCTGGGCAGCTCTCTGGGGACAGAAAACGTCACTAAATGGGGCATAACAGGACCGACTGTTTCTCGACAGGGCTCTCGATGGACGTGGAGTGGATGGGCAATGAGACAGGGATAGCTGGTGAGGGTCGAGGCAGATGTGGGAAGCATTGAGAGAAACAGTCGTCGCCCCACTTTAGGACTTCGCCGGTCTTCCAGGAGAGGATGGGATTATGCTGCACCAGCCAGGGACGTCCGAGTATGATGTCCACCGTAGAACCCTCAAGAACCAGTAAATGCAGTGTCTCTATATGGAGTTGCCCTATTTGGAGTTGTAGGGGACCCACTCTGTACCTGACGTGACGTCGAGTAAGTGGTTTGCCTGTTATGGATTGAACTTCGTACAAGGTCTCGGTGGTCGAGGTCGAGCGTCGGAGGTGACGGCAGAGACTTCCGGAGATGAAATTGCCCGCAGAGCCAGAGTCAAGGAGGGCAGAGACGGAGATCACAGTCTTAGAAACAATTAGTTGAGCGCAGGTGGAGAGTGGGTTCATTTTCTGGATAGAGGGCTGGATGGCACTCACCATGGGCCGTGGTGGACGAAGGGGACACGCCAGTATCATGTGCCCACTCGCACCGCAGTACAAGCACAGGTGTTGTGTAAACCGTCTCTGCCTCTCTGATGCAGTCAGGCGATTTGTATCAGTCTGCATTGGTTCTGGAGGGTTATGAACCTCTGGTTGGCGATTGGGAGGAGGAGCAATGGCTGTTGAGATCCCCAGTGAACAGGATAACATGCGGTGGGAACATCGAATGGCTAGCTGAATGAACCACTCTAGTCCATGAGCATCATCATAGGTGGCCAGGTGAAGTCGTAACTTGGGATTCAAACCTTGCCGGTAGGCCGTGATGAGAGATGGTTCGTTCCAACCGCTGGCCGCCGCCAGAGTCCTGAACTTGAGTGAGTATTGGTTAATGGACAGAGCACCTTGCTTTAACTGATACAGCTGTTCACCAATGTCAAGATTCACCAATTCAAGAAGATCTGCCAAAGACTTCCCTAAAATGGATCAGAAAACAGGAGAATGATTGGGTGGCGGGACCAGCCTGGTTCCAGATGGTCTCTGCCCACTGCAAAGCAGGACCTGTCAGGGCGGAGATCACAAAAGTTATCTTAGATTGCTCGGTGGTGAACATTTGAGGCTGTAGCTCGATCGTAAGGGAACATTGCAACAGGAAGCCATTGCACTCCTCCGCCTCACCAGAGAAGGGCGCTGGTCGGGCCATGGGACTGGCGAATAGGATCTGTGAAGGAGAACTAGAGACAACAGGTGAAGGTGCAGGAGCAGATGGTGCCGGAGAAACAGGGCGATTTTGCAATACCTTCTTTAATGAATTCATGAGCACTTGAAAGGGGTCTTGAACACTCATCCTGTTGATTTTGTTAGGTCCGATCTTCTGTAACAGTGACTGGGTCGGACACGGAGGTAAGTGATAACACAGTGAGTTTATTTGACAGGCTGAGGATATATGAGCTGAGTTTGGAGACAGTAGGTGAGTAGAACCACTTCGGAGGTTTCCGTGTATAGGTTTGAGGTAATCACAGTCTTTGTTTTCCACAGGAATGAATGGAGATAGAGCCAGGAGAACTGGATTGCCAGGAGCACACACCACAGCGGGAGGATAGCTGACGGCGGAGAACACAACTGGAAGGAGAGGTAGCAGGTGAGTAATACCAGGTAAGTCATAAACATGAATACTCAATTTAAGAGATACCAGGAGCAGAGTCCACTTCGTGTATACGAGATCGGACGATTACTGAGGCTGTGGTGTGTGCTTAAATGCAGGGCTAGATGAGGCTGGTGATGATGTGCAGGTGCATGTGATTAGTACTCAGGTGAGAGATCGATGTAATTGGCTGGGTTGAGAGCCTGACCGATCTGTAACAGTTATTCATTATTCTCTACCTCATACTGACGTTGTCACTTGCACACAGACACTTTCTGGGTGTTTTTTTTTTTCTCGTTTGTATTGCTGCTATGTATCTACCCTGTACAACCTGTTTACACATTATTTTCTTGTACATTCCTGCTTATCTTAATATTTATTAAGTCTACAGTATACTGTCCTGCACATTTTATTTTATATTTTATAATTTATTTTTTTACTTCATATTTTTCCATACCTATATTTATGTATATTTTCTTTGTGTTTGTATTCTATAATAATTGCACTGTCCATGGAGTGGACCTGACTTACATTTCACTGCTGGTTATATATTCTCTATATAATCATGTATGTGACGAATAAAAATCTTGAATCTTGAAGACACACACATACAGCATATGTTTTGAAAATATTTACATGTATATATTTATATTCATATAATTTATATATAACATATTTTTCTTAAATATATACATGCATGTCTATAATAAATATACAAAGTACACACATATACTATGTAAACAAAAACCTTTATTTTGGATGCGATTAATCGCGATTAATCGTTTGACAGCACTAATATATAAAATACTGCATTGCTCATGACTTAAGTTTTTTTTCTTCATTATCAGCTGATTTTTATAACATTATCAGATGACAAGATTTATCTGAATAAAAATATAATTTGGATGCTCTTATAAAATACACCACTGACCAGTTTACTGAGTACAGTTTCTCACAAGCCTGGCATAGTCCGCTTTTCCCTGAGCCAACCTCTCTCTCCCTTTCAATTCTGTAAGTACGTTCTTGCTTGTATTCTGAGCATTAAACCTTGAAATAAAAATTAATTTGCCTAGTTTCATTTTCATGGAAATGACTTTTGGTGCCGTTTAGATTCATGAACTGATAAAATACCTGTAAATCACTGTGGATAAAAGCATCTACCATATGCATAAGTTTGAACATAGTTATTTGATTGATGATATGAATGATAAAAATATGATAAAAGCATATTTATGTATTATTTTATTTTATTAAAATATCAACAGATAAAAAAAAAAAACAGGTCAATCAACAGCCTGAAGGCAACTATTCTAATTAAAAGTGTGGTGTAACATCAAACACACACACACATCTATTCGTGAGTTTAGCAAGCTGTGGAATGTAGTTTGCATATTTGCAGTGAGTTATGTCAAAAAATTATCTTGATGATTACCACAATAGCAATTCCAGCAATGAATCTCTGGTTTAAATGAGTCAGACAAGTTACCTGGAATCCACCCACATTGAGTAGTTTTGAATTGTAAATAAATGGTAACACAAAGGCAAATTCTTTAGTTTGATTTGTGGTAAATTAGTCCACAGAAATCAACTATCAGCTAATCGCTGCTTAATCTTGTCCAGTCTCATTTACAGACTTGTATCACTTCTGCATGGATATATCTGTCACATATAAAAAATTCTAGTAATTGCATTAGGCATCGGGGGTTTCAAACCTCAGTGAGGTTTGCTTGTGGACAGCTCAGAATCTGAACCCTTCAGAGCAAATCCTGCCACCAAAATAATGTTCAGGACCTCTACAATAAACTTAATCAAACAGAGTGGTCCTGACTGAAATACATTTATTGCTAATTTGTGTGTGTTTATTATACTAACACCCTATTAAAAAATGGAGTGTCTATTTGCACAGTGCAAATAGCTGCTGCCATAAAACAAAATCATCAGCTTTCTATCTTTCCTGATGTTTCATCTTCAAGCAGCTCATTAAATGTTCCTTTTTACTCTGTGATTGACACGTTAAGATAAACACCCTTAACCGTCTTTGAAAGTTTGAAAGATGATTTACGATGAATGTTGACTTGTGAACCCCGAGGCGTAAATCCACTTACCTTTCATATCTACAATCATTTTCAGTTTGTTTAACTGATTATGTTCTTATTCATTTTTTATACTGAATATTTGTGCAGTGTTAAGGATACTCGGCACTATACACTGTCAGAAAAAAAGGTACCGCGGAGGTACAATTTATAACAAAACATATAATTGTACCCTAAGGACCTATTGTGTACCTTTTAAAGGTACCATTATGTACCCAAAACATGTTTTAAAGTCCAGGTTCAGAGAGTAAAAGTCCTCCTCAGTATTTTGTTCCAATCACCTGGATTTGCTAATTAGCAGATGTGGGACCAAGTCATTCCTTTCAAGTCACAAGCAAGTCTTAAGTCAAATCCAAAGTGTTACCTTAAATAGTTAAAGTTAATGAGATAATTAAGCGACTAATTGAGGCTATGTCCACACGAAGCCAGAGCTTTCCCTATCCAATATTTTTTTTCCATCGTCTCAAGAAATATCTGCATCCACACGAAACAGACACAAAACGATGTACTAGGGTTGGGTATCGTTTGTACTTGTCACTGTGCACAGACGAGGGAGGATACAGGAACACGCAGACGAGGACTTAAACTCAAATAATAGTCTTTAATGGAGACATCAACACAATACAAGGCATGACTGACATGGACAGGATACACCGGGGAAGTAACGAGTAGACCAGACGAAATCAAACTCAAAAGACAGGACTAATATACACAGGGTAATTAACACATAACGAGACAAACACAACTCATAATGACATGAAACAAGGACAGGAAACAAAACATATATGGACACAAGAGGCGGGAACATGACACACACAACAGAACCCTGACAGTACTAGGGTTGGGCCATCATCTGCCAAATTTTGAAAACATCAATGGAATGATGATCTGGCCCACATGTAGCGTTGAATGATGGCACTTGGGCAGACCAGTCCTGTTTGCCAGATCTGGGCCAAAACCAGGCCATAGCAATGCCACATGTCAGCCAAGAGCAAAGAAATAAACCACACTGGACCTTATCTAAGCCACAAAATCTTCATATATTATTTACAGAGTCCTCTCAGCTTGTCTAAACTTGATAACAAGCAAAATCACTGAAGGAAAGAAGAGAACAAAAAAAAGACAAATAGAAACAAAGAGATGAATAGATGAATTCAAATAGAAACAAATAGATGAATTCAGCTGAAGATAAAAGACATTAAATCTCTGAAGATCTCAGCAGAGGAGGATTAAACAACTCCACAAACAGCATCACCAGCTGTTACACCACTTATTACTAACCAGACTGTCTTTATTTCTGTTAGAGGTCTACAGAAGTTCTTATTGGAGAGGTCAGTGTTTGCTTTAGTTGGGCTCTTGACTCTTGACATTTTAATATTAGTTGTTTTTTTCTAGCTGCTGTAACTGAGTTTTTAAAAGACACATTTGTCATAACAAAAAAGGCCAGGAGAACATGTGATCAAAGTTATGGTTCATTACAAACATAATCAGCAATTAATGGTTTGAATCACTGATAAAATGAACAGGCATTAGTCTTTGAATGAGATCAGTGATTCAGGCCACTGTATGCAGATTATGTCTTTACTGAAGCATAACCAACAACACCTCTTCATATTTTATTTTGGTCTGTTTTACTATAACAACCACGTCTTACAAACACACAATTAAAGCAAATGTTTAACAATTTTTTTTTTTAAAAAGTCAAGGGTCAAGAGTCCAACTAAAGCAAACATTGATCACCATAATGGTAACTTCACATGAAACAATAAATCATCAATATCTAAACCTCTGATGATTTCAGGCTGTGTGGCTTTAAGTCAGTTGTAATAGTTGTGTTTTATTTTCTGAGAGTGCAAGCATGATGTTGAACCAATATCACATTATAACATCGATTTAATGCCATTAACATTGATTATTTTAAATTACATTTTAACATTTTATCAACATTAATTGCAGGTGCAAACCTGATGTTGATTCAATGAGGTTAATGTTGATGCATTAACACTGATTTAACATTGTTTCAATGGTTGCTTGCTATCTGGGGATATCCATAATGATTTACATTGCATTTATGTATTTTACCAGTTCATGAATCTAAACAGCACCAAAAGTTATTTCCATGAAAATGAAACTAGGCAAATTAACATTTATTCCAGGCTCTGAAAACAAGCAAGAACTTTCATGACCTTAGACATGTTTAGAAACGAAAGGGAGAGAGAGGTTGGCTCAGGGAAAACCAGACTATGTCAGGCATGTGAGAAACTGTACTCAGTAAACCGGTCAGTGGTGTATTTTATAAGAGCATTCAAATTATATTTTTATTCAGATAAATCCTGTCATCTGATAATGTGATAAAAATCAGCTGATAATAAAAAAAAAATCCATCAATCATGAGCAAGGCGGTATTATATATATATATATATATATATATATATATTTTTTTTTTATATCACACTGATTAAAAATAAGATGACTGATTCTGAATTCAGATAACTTACCTGAATCATGGTGGTGATTATTTACAGCCCAAGCACAGATGATCCCATTTCTGTCCATAGTGAAAGGAAACCAGGTTTATTATTCAAACATCTTCTTTAAACAACATTTAAAGTAGCCGCTGCCGCCTGTAAACGCTGCTCAACTCTTCCTCACATAAGAGTCTGTCCCCCTCATTAAAGCTCCAGTGAACAATCATCTCCAGCATACAATGACTAGACAAGGAGCAGAAATACAAATAAAACGAAGTACTACTTTTAGACATGATAATACACTGATGAATAAAATAATTAAATAAAAGGATAATTAATAATATTAATTAAATAAAATAATAAATGAATACACAAATATTCTCCATAAGTTTCTCCCAAGATGTTTTCTTCATTCTGTCACTGATGGAGTTTGGGTTCTTGTCACTGTCCCCTCTGACTTGCTTAGTTGGGGACACTTAATATTCAGCAATAGTATTGATCTGACTGCATTGACACTATTATATTATATAATATATTATATTATATTATATTATATTATATGATGATTTTTACAACCAAACTGAATGAACAGTGAACTGACTTAAGCTGAATGATGACATTAAACTCTTCTAGAGCTGCTGAACAGCTGAAACAAACTTTGTTACCTGTTATCACTGTGAAGCTACTTTGAAACAATCTGCATTGTATTAAGTGATATAAATAAAGGTGGCTTGCCTTGACTAAAACCTGCTTGTCCTGTTTGATCTCTTCTCCATTCAGAACTTTATAATCATATACCACAGAAACCCACATCTTCAAGATTCATCGGGTTCAGCTGGGTTCAGAAACCCACATCTTGGCTGTCAGTGCATGCTGAATGGAAATATTGTTTCGTCATCATTCAGATATCAGGATATCAGAACAGGTTTTACAGCATTGTACAACAGCATTTTTGTACACAGCATTTTTTTCTTCAAGCCTTGCTCCAGCTTTCAGATGTAAGTGAAATTCCTGGTAACAGAATTTGTAACCTTATTTTATAACAAAAGAGGCATCATATAACACATTATTTATGCATATCAAACAAGGCTGATTGTTATAGTTGCCTTTTAATCTGCATTGATGACACTCGCGATCTGCGAAGTGCGTGCTCTCGCTTTGCGACTATGCGTCTCGTATTAATGACGTCATACACAGCGCGTCTTATGACAACCGTCTTGCTTTAGCTTTTACGGTTATTTTAAAGTTTACAACACAGCAGAACAACTTTGAATACCCATTATATCAAATGTTTCAGTTTTTTTTTTAATTGAAAATATAATTATTGCAAATTACATTTGTTCTTTTTATTATCATAATTTTTAGTCAGCTCATTTCTGACCTGGGTTACACCCTCCCCCCTTAAGTCTATGCAAGTCCCTTTGCATGGCTGTAACAAGGCTTGCCCCCCCTCCCCTCTTTTACCCCACGCAACACTGGACTCTGACACTACGACCCCCCCCCCCAGCTCCCCACACCCCCAGGACCTGTATGTACATATGGTTAAACTGTATTTATCTGTATTTGAACATCTACTGTCAGTGTTTAATGTTAACTGTATGCACCAAGGGTCAGAGAGTAACGCAATTTCAATTCTCTGTATGTAAGTACTGTACATGTGGAAGAATTGATTCATCCGAGAAGAGAACACCTCTCCAAAGTGCCAGACGCCATCGAATGTGAGCATTTGCCCACTCAAGTCGGTTACGACGACGAACTGCAGTCAGGTCGAGACCCTGATGAGGACGACGAGCATGCAGATGAGCTTCCCTGAGACGGTTTCTGACAGTTTGTGCAGAAATTCTTTGGTTATGCAAACCGATTGTTGCAGCAGCTGTCCGGGTGGCTGGTCTCAGACGATCTTGGAGGTGAAGATGCTGGATGTGGAGGTCCTGGGCTGGTGTGGTTACACGTGGTCTACGGTTGTGAGGCCGGTTGGATGTACTGCCAAATTCTCTGAAACACCTTTGGAGATGGCTTATGGTAGAGAAATGAACATTCAATTCACGGGCAACAGCTCTGGTGGACATTCCTGCAGTCAGCATGCCAATTGCACGCTCCCTCAAAACTTGTGACGTCTGCGGCATTGTGCTGTGTGATAAAACTGCACATTTTAGAGTGGCCTTTTATTGTGGCCAGCCTAAGGCACACCTTAGGCTGGCCACAATAAAATCATGCTGTCTAATCAGCATCTTGATATGCCACACCTGTGAGGTGGATGGATTATCTCGGCAAAGGAGAAGTGCTCACTAACACAGATTTAGACAGATTTGTGAACAATATTTGAGAGAAATAGGCATTGTGTAAATAGAAAAAGTCTTAGATCTTTGAGTTCAGCTCATGAAAAATGGGGGCAAAAACAAAAGTGTTGCGTTTATAATTTTGTTCAGTGTATTTCAACAAGAAAAGATGAAACTTTTAAATTATCTAAGCTAACAGAGTGTGTTAAAATGTAAAAGAATGTATGACCAATCATTTTCTCATATTAAAATTTGGATAAGACAGAGATATTAAAAAACAACAAAAAAAAAAAAATCTCTTGGATTACAATTTCCATCTAGACAGATACTGTTACTTCCTCTTCAGTCAAAAATGTGGGTGTTATATTAGACAGCAAATTGTCTTTTGCAAATCATATTTCCCATGTTACAAAAACAACATTCTTCCATCTTAGAAACATTGCCAAGCTACGAAACATGTTACCCGTTTCTGATGCAGAAAAGCTAGTTCATGCATTCATGACCTCTGGACTGGACTAGTGTAATGCACTGCTAGCTGGTTGTATGAATGGCGGAGACGCGGTTTTGTTAACTACACAAATACTGAAGCACACGTGAACCCGCGGTGATTTTCGGCCTCTGCGTCTCACTACATGAACACATGAACTTACAGGCTGTAAGAGTCACTTCATGAGAATTTTATCATTTCATTTGAGAAAACCAGCATCATATACTGTATACACACAGAAACTTCACGGTAACCTGTCAAAATAAAAGTGCGGTTTAACATGTAAGAGAAATATATTACTCTTGTATTACTTTTGTACATTATAATGTACGTCTTTATATATTCCATTTACTGTCAAATTTAAATAAAACAATTAAATGATAAAAATAATTATTACCACTACATTAACCACTTAATTGTAGAAAAAAATACAATTATTATTAAAACTTTTTTAAAGGAATATTCACACAATTTTTCTACCATGTATTAATTTTAACAGTAAACCTGTTTGTTTGCCAAAAAATAAAAGGGTTTCATGTTCATTTGATTAAAAATAAATAAATGTTTCATGCCTTCATTTGATTATCAGAAAAAAATAAAACAAGAATTTCTGGAAGAAAAAAAAAAAAATTGTAGGGCCCTATTGTTCAAAATGTTGAAATTGAGAGTTTTGTACTTATTTTTTCACTGAAATAAATGTTTTTGTCATTACACAGAGAGTAAAGTACCGAAAAAAGGTACCGTTTGGTACCGGTACCGAATTTCAGGTAACGATACTGGTTCAAATGTGAACGGTACCCAACCCTACCTGCAACCACATCACTTTGCTTGTTCTGTCTGGGGGATCTTGGGGCATGGTCTCGTATAAGAAATTATGTACATTTTATAGTTAAATTCATCTATCTGGTGCACTTTGAGAGTTCAATATTAAGAGCTCCAATGCATGCTCAGGGTGAAAATTTAACAAAGAAAAAAGTCAACCCTCAACTAGTGTTGCTTTCGTCAACGAAAATTATGACTAAATATCGTCGTCAACGAACCTTTATCACGTGACGAAAACGAGACGAGACGCAACGTAAATGCTGGTCATGTGACGATGACTATAATTAAATGTATAATGCAATATTGTTGACGAATAAAAACGAGACTAAATGTGGTTTACAAAATAAAAACTATGCTAAAATGTCTCTTCATTTTCGTTGACCAAAACGAGACGAAACGTTATAACATTATTTCGTCTCGTTTAGTCGCGTTATTATTATTTTGCAGTATTTCTGTTTCCTGTGTCTCACTTCAGGGGCTGTCAGGGTTGCCAGGTTTAAGCAACAAAACCCACCCAATTGCTACTCAAAACTAGCCCTATCGCATTTCGAGGGGGGTTCCCCAGTAAAGTTCGCATTCCAGGGGATAAATATCACGTTATTGGGGTCGCTTCAACCCGCGGACATGAAAAACAACCCGCGGCAACCGTGTTAAAGTAGCCCAATTCTGCGGGAAAACCTCAGACGCAGGCGACATCACTTCCTCTAGCCCTACTCGCGGCATTATTTAGAAGACGACAACAAACAAAGTTAAGTATGACACAGAGAAAGGGACCGATGGCCGGCTTTCATCTGACTTCAGTTTACAAGCAAACAGACACACATTTTATTTGCACTTTTTAGTATGTTATTGTAGCTCGAGCATTCAAGCACCTTGTTTCTCTTTGTTAAACTTGAATGTATAATTTTTTTTTTGGCATTGTCATGTGATGCTATTTTATTTTATTTATTGTTTTTATTTATTTAAATTTATCTGTGTGTACTTCTAACATGTTTGGTTGGTAAAGTAAATGTTGTAAATTCCAATCAGAGTGTCTTTGGATGTATTCTTGAGTCTATAAGGTAACAATAATCAGGGATGGGATTTTTTACGGATTTCAGTATTTTTTCGACCTCCTGAGGGACGACCCATGTGATTCACGCAGATCCGAGCTTTTTTTTTTTTAATGGGGGGGGGGGGGGGGGGGTTGGTTACTGCATGATTATTAAAATCGCGCAATTGAGCCTTGAGCTATTACCTAAATAAACTGCGAAAAGATTGTTTTCTAAAACAAAATGGACGGAATGATCCTGAGAGCGCTGCACGACCTCGCGGCGCCATCTGCAGGATAGTTAAAAGCGTTCAAATGATTCAAAGCGCCAGAATGAGCGCTGAAACGTGTTACTCTACCCGGTGATTCTTTTATGAATGGCGGTGAGAATTTGAGATTGCTAGTGCTGTCATAAAACTCCCAACGCTGACGCGCTACATGTCTGCTGTTACAGTCCTGTGTTTAGTTTCGATTCACTGTTAGTGCTAGCTGCGCTGCGATTGGTTCGAGCCGCTTTAATTTGCATTTAGGAACGCAACATTCATCATTAGATACGTTTATAAATCTGTTGTTGTTTACAAAGAGAAGTTTCAGTGTCTCATAATCCTTCAGAAATCATTCTAATATGCTGATTTGCTGCTCAAGAAACATTTCTCATTATTATCAATGTTAAAAACAGTTTTGCTTCTTAATATTTTTGTGGAAACAATGATACCACTCAAAAATTTGTATAAGATTTAAAAAAGAGAGATAAATGTATAATTTTATTCATGCATGAAAGAGATAAAAAGTGAATGAAGACATTTAAAATGATTTCTATTTAATAAATGCATTAACAAATTTAATTAATATATTTGATAAATGCAAATAAATGCTGTTCATTAAACTATATATTTATCAAAAAATCCTGAAAAATAAAGTGTATCACCATTTCCACACAAAATATGAAGCAGCAAAATTGTTTTCAACATTGATAATAATCAGAAATGTTTCTTGAGAGTCAAATAAATTGTAATTATTTCTAAAAGATCATGCGACACTGAAAACTGGAGTAATGATGAAGAAAATTCTGCTTTGCATCACAGGAATAACATTACATTTTATAATATATTAAAATTGAAAACTTTTTTTAAGTACTTGTACTATATTGACTGGGTTAAATAGAATTGCATTACTAAAAAGAGACTAAAATACAATTTTCATTGACTAAAACTAGACTAAATGTCATCAGTTTTCTAGTTAGACTAAAATAGTCATGGATAATTCTGACTAAAATAAGACTAAAATGCTCAGACTTTTAGTTGACTGAAACTTGACTAGACTAAAAAGAGTATGAACGTGACTAAAACTAATAAAAACTAAAATGACAGCTTCATACAAAGACTAGACTAAAACTAAAATTAAAATAGGCCGCCAAAAACAACACTAGCAACTACCCTCTTTTTAGTTACTGAGTTTTGTTAATAGGTTTTAAGCTAAATCTCCTAGCTAGGACACCTAGTAGTAAGATACAATTCTCTGTGAAAATGGCCCCAGAATCTGCCTTTCCTTTAGAAGCTGGAGGACCACTTAAGATTTCAAAAGGAAGATTCACAGTTTGTGGCCACCATCAAAAAAAGTTTCGGGTGACTTATCCAAATTGTCTATGAAATTATTTGTTTAATTATTTTTATTTGTTTATTTTTGTGTAGATTCAAGGGAAAGATGAAAAATAAGGAAGTATGGGAATGACTTAAGAAGACAGCAGTGAGGGAAGGAAGTAATCATCATAATGTAAGTTATTATTTATTACAAGTTGTATTTTCATTTAAATCTAGCAATGTTCACAGCTGGTCAAAAGTTTGAAATATATATATATTTTTTAATTATTTCTGTTTCAAATTGTGTGTGCCCATGTTATATCGAGCAGCCTATTTTATTTTGGATTTTATATTGGATTTATTATTCTCCTCATGTACAGCACTTTGGTCAGTCTCTAGGCTGTTTTGAAAGTGCTTTAAAAATAAATAAACTTAAACTTCTGTGATCAAAGCTGTATTTTCAGCATCATTACTCCAGTCTTCAGTGTCACATGATCTTCAGAAATCATTCTAATTTGCTGATTTGCTGCTCAAGAAACATTTATGATTATTTTCAAAGTTGAAAACAGTTGTGCTGCCCAATATTTTTGTCTACACCAGTTTTTCCCAACCTTTTTTCTGCCGCTGCACAGTTTTGACATCCTACCGCACACCACTAAGTATTATAAAAAAAAAAACAGAAAGGGGAATTTCTTTTTTTTTTTTTTTTTTTTTAATAATTAAACATTGCGTCATCAGAGTTGGTATTTTGCTTTATATATGATCAGACAATTTAGTAAATATTTAGTAATTTTGATCAAATATATATAGCCTCGGTGAGCAGAAGAGATTTCTTTCAAAAAACATTAAAAAAATAAATAAATAAAGATTGCAGATTTTTGACTGGTTGTGTACATACATTAGCAACATTAACAGGATTATATCCTCCCTTTTAGCTGCCAGAGAAGGATATTGACAGTGCCGGCTCGGGATGGTGAAGAGGAGGAAGAACACCTTTAACATAATTTTCTCATACCTTTTCCATGTGTTATAATAAAAACAATAAACCTGACTACAAAAGGAAGATCTGAGGAAGCTGAGGAAGCTCAAGTGCTGAGGAGGAGCCTCAATCTTCAAGCAACAACTGAAGACTCATCTCTTTCGGTACTACTTGACTTCATCCTAAACTTAAAAAAAAAAAAAAAAAAAAAAAAAAACTTTCCCTTTATCTTTCTCTCTTTCCCTTGCTAGCTTGTACTTATTTGAACAATGACTGAGACTTGGTGTTACGAGCACTTCCTCTGTCTGATTGCCTCTTCATGATGAATCGCTTTATGTACTCCCCAATTGTAAGTCGCTTTGGATAAAAGCATCTGCCAAATGACTAAATGTAAATGTAAATGTAAATGTTCTACAGCGAAACACTGCACCAACCCTCCACGAAAAGATCAACATTGAAGTGTCACCCTCCTGTCCTTCCCTCAGAAGAGCCTGTCTTCTGCTGCTGGGGTAAGAACGACACTCTTCCTCTTCTCTCACAGCCGTCCAGCACCTAACTCTTCCTCCTCAGCACTGTCTGAAAGAGTCTTCTCCACACTCAGTAATCAGAGATCACTGTCACCCTCCTGTACTTCCCCCAGAAGAGCTGTCTTCTGCGGCTGGGGTAAGAATGACACTCTTCCTCTTCTCTCACAGCATCCAGCACCTATCTCTGCCTCCTCAGCACTGTCTGAAAGAGTCTTCTCCACACTCAGTAATCAGAGATCACTGTCACCCTCCTGTACTTCCCTCAGAAGAGCCTGTCTTCTGCGGCTGGGGTAAGAATGACACTCTTCCTCTTCTCTCACAGCCGTCCAGCACCTATCTCTGCCTCCTCAGCACTGTCTGAAAGAGTCTTCTCCACACTCAGTAATCAGAGATCACTGTCACCCTCTTGTCCTTCCCTCAGAAGAGTCTGCCTTCTGCTGCTGGGGTAAGAATGACACTCTTCCTCTTCTCTCACAGCCGTCCAGCACCTAACTCTTCCTCCTCAGCACTGTCTGAAAGAGTCTTCTCCACAGTCAGTAATCAGAGATCACAGATTCTCCTGAGAAAGTCAACACGCTCATTTTCCTAAACAAAAACGGTTTGTTTTTTGGGGTGGGGCAAATAATACAGGAGTGATGCTAGAAATCTCTATATTGTTCATTTGACATCTTTACTCTTTATGAATGTTGTTATTTTCTTAATTTCTTTTCTCTTCTGAGAAGCTCAAGAACTTCTTTGGTGATTGTAATATTGTTTAGGTTTATCTTCTGATAGTGAATTAGTATTTAAGCACATCACCAGACATTTGTAGCAGGTGCGTCATATAGGACACTCAGAAAACAATTTAACTTATTTCTGCAAAGAAGTAATAATGAAGTATCTACTGAATTGTTTAATATCTTTTTATCATGTCTTTATTTTTTGCACCAAATTATGGGGAGTTGTATCAATAAGAGTACTGATAATTATTGTTAATTTTCACTGATAACATCATTATTTAACTATGCCCATCCTTAATGAGAGACAAACTTTCTAAGTTGATTATATTGTGCAATTTATGAATTGATGTGTTCAGTTTTCTGTGCTCATGACTTGGTAACACTTTGCATGGTTAAAGAACAGATGTAATGTTCAAAATGTTTTGGTTTAGTATTTGTAGAAAGTAACACTGAATAAATGTTGATTCATGAATGCATTGTGTTTTTGTCTATTTTCTATTAGAATTTAATGTTTTTGGATTGGTTTGCACTGCATGTATGTAATGAATGTATTCACTATAAATCCCCTATAATTAGATTACTATTACATTTTATAAGTTTTCTTTTTTGCACCAAAGATGAGTTCTATGTGTATTTCAAGGTAATGTCGGAGCACATCCTCAGGACCCAGACTAAAGGTGAGGTGTAAATTTGTGTATTTTGGTCGTTAGGACATACTTGGTACGTTGCTGCGACCAATATGATCCGGTACTGTCACGTCCTCACGACGTGCCAGTTTGGTCGTTAGGACGTTCTCAGCACGTTCCAGTGACGTAACAAATAACGTCGCCACAACGTATATGAGAATCACAAAGTTACATCACTGGAACGTTATTTGGTACGTCGCTGCGACCAGGTAGAGTGACATCCTCACGACGTGCCAGTTTGGTCGTTAGGACGTTCTTAGTACGTTCCAGCGACATAACAAATAACGTCGCCACAACGTATATGAATGAATGAATGAATGAATGAGGCATTTATATAGCGCTTTATTGTGTATTGCTGTACACCCAAAGCGCTTTACAATCATGTGGGGGGGGTCTCTCCTCAACCTCCACCAGTGTGCAGCATCCACTTGGATGATATATGGTATATGGGTATATGGGAAACACAAAGTTACGTCGCTGGAACGTTATTTGGTATGTCGCTGCAACGTATATGGTCCGGTCCAGTTACGTCGTCACGACGTAACTGTGTTAGCTGGGTATCCCATCAGACAAAACGCATGAAGTGACCAGGTGTAAACAGCCCCTTAGAGTATAGCCAACACATTCTGTTTTTGCTAATAATGTTTAAGCAGAGTTGGTGGTGCCAAATTTATATCTGCAAACATATGTAGTCCAGCAGTGTATGGATTTCAGAGTGCAGTCTAATAATAATAATAAATAGATAATAATAATAATGTGAGTGCTTTATTGAAGTCAAGCTCATGAGATATGAAAAAAAATCTGTCTGCTTGACAAGTGTTTAGTTCTCCGTAGTAATACTGGTCAATTTCACAAGACACCGACATACTACTATTTCCTAACAATATTATACAATGCTTACTGAAAAAAAAGCTCTTTGTACACTCGCTAAGTATATTACTCCGTATCATTTTCCCTTCTCACTCCAGTCCGGCGGGTGGCGCTAACACATGCCTTTGTACAGTGGCCTAGAAGTGCAAAACAAATCACGATTCAGAAAACAAAATAACAAATTACAAACGCAAATGCAAATATAAAAAACAAAATAACAATTCTGAAAACATTATAACAAGTCAGAAAACACAATGACAAATTCTAAAACAAAATAACAAGTCAGAAAACACAACGACAAATCAGACAAACCGGAAGAGGTAGGTATAGTTTGAGACAGCGCCATTGGTTTGGGAATAGATTACTCACCGCTGACTGGACGAGACATCTGTCAATCAAGGTACAGGAAGAACCACAAGAAGCACAGCAGAGTCAACTGAAGCATCAGCTCCAGTGGTGCAGGTGGTAAATCACAAGTCATGTCTTTTTGATGCGACCGACCAGCGGTTCGATCCCACCTTTGGCCTATATTTTTTTTCTCTCTCCCTTTTCAAATCTCATATCGCATAAAGGCATTTATTTTCAATAAAAATGAAGGAAATAATCAAAAAGTTGAAAATAAAATATCGGATAGGGTTTTACACTATGTTAAAATAGCAGGATGTTCTGCTATGTATACTAACGTTACTTGTTGCAAATAGTGGCATTTCCCCACTAACCTGCCGCATCAGTGCTTGTCTTCTCATGAACAGTATGTTTCTTTTACTGATCATATTTCAAACCTGTTGAATGTACAGTTTTAAATGAATTTGACTGATAACCATGGTTTTACTATAGTAAAAGTGCCATGTTTTTTTCCGTTTTTAACATTTGTATAACAACACTTTTACTACAAATAGCCTATCATAGTTAAACTATGGTCAGTGTAGTAAAACCACAGTTAATTTGTGGTTATATGGTTTAACTTTAATTGCAATTTTTGGTTTTATTTGTAGTAAAACCCAGGCTAATTTGTATTGTTTGTGTGCGTTGGTGCTCTTATTCCAAGCTGCTGCTTATTCCTGTGTTTAAAATGACTGACGACTACTTTGAATATTCATATGTTGGCATTAGGCTAAATACAGTGAAATGATGACACAGAATAGTGACTAACATATTAAATACAGATAAATAAAGGTTAATTCTGATCTTATTCATCAGATCTCACAAACACTGCAGCGTTGCGATTACTAGCTTAGAGCACTAGCACCCTGTGGTGAAACGATCACTATGATTACCAGCCACAGCTTTCTCAGGTCGGTTTATGTTGGATTAAAACTTCACGTTTCGTTGAGTTGGAGTATCGTGTCTCTGAAAATATCCAGATTTTGAAATTATCCTGCAAACATTTAAGTCAACTAGATGATTACAGCACACTGAAAATATACAGAACCAGAAATAACTGAGCCGTAACATTTCAAAACAGAAGTGTGTCACGAGGCTCCATTATTGAACACAAACGGCGCATGACCCCATCAGCACATGAGTGAAGTCACTTACTCGTTACCTTTGGTAACCACCATAATAAGACCAAGACAGCCCCTATTGGAGTTAATGTGCACTTGCATCATAAGTGCATATAACAAGACACCTCAGAGGACGTCTGCACACCAGGCCCGGACTGGCCATCGGGAGCACTGGGAGTATTCCCGGTGGCCTGGTGGCTGATTTGGCCCGCTTTTTTTATTATTGCCAGAAGAAGCAGTGAAATGTAGCAAAATTACTGGCTTGTTCAGGGCTTCAAGTGCAGGTCAGTTTCATCTGTGAATACTCTAGATGGTTTTGTCTTTATTAACGTAGTTGAGTATTAAACTGCTAGTATCTGTTAGGTATCTGGTTATCATCAGTCAGAATACTGTGCTAAAGGACATCAATGTCGATTGTAAAGTTACATTAAAATAATTATCAGAGACAGATATTCACATGAATTTATTGTACAGGGAGGGAGGGAGCTAGAGACAGCAACACAAAAATAATACGAGTCACAGCCTATTAATTCAATAGTCTGTTCAGTATTAGAGGGAGCTAGAGAAAAAAAACAATACAAATCTTACTGATCAAAAGGTTTTGATCAGTAAGATTTGTATTGTTTTTTTTTAAATAAGTATCTTCTGCTCACCAAGCCTGCGTTTATTTGATCCAAAATACAGCAAAAACAGTAATATTATGAAATATTTTTATTATTTAAAATAACTGATTTCTATTTGAATATATTGTAAAATGTAATTTATTTCTGTGATCAAAGCTGTATTTTCAGCATCATTACTCCAGTCTTCAGTGTCACGTGATCTTCAGACATCTTTCTAATAGGTTGATTTGCTGCTCAAGAAATATAAGTATTTTATAACATTATACATGTCTTTGTTTTGTAAACCCCAGATGAGCAGAAGAGACTTATTTAAAAAAACAAACAAAAAAAAACTTACTGTTCAAAACTTTTGACTGGTATATTTGTATGAAATATAGGTTTGTTAAATCTAACATAAGTCATTTTAAGATAAATAACATTCTGTGCTAACAAATTGAAGGTGGACATGGTTCTGTTCATAACAGTAGACCTGCTGGTGACAGGTAAGAAAAAAAGGGAAAATTAAGGAAAGATGCCAAAATTGCACCTTTTTGGGGTACAACAGCTCGTCACTGGAACAGTACCCTTTTGTTCTTTTTTACCCCTATAGGTAGGCCTACATATTAGTACCTTAAAGGGATCCCCGGGTATTAAGACATGTATAGCTTAATATAAATGCTTACGTTGGTTAATTAGTATATGAGTCAAAGACAAAAATGGGTTTATATAGCAAAAATAAATAAATTAAAAAAAAAATTCAGGCACATTTAGAAGAAGAGTCATTTGATGACATGTTCAAACACTGTGTTTAAGGATCATAGTGCAGCCCAAAAATACTCATTAATTGTCCATTTAAATCTCTATACTTTGATACTATCCTTCAAAACACTAGCTTTTACACATTTGTCAGAAAGAACTTTGTAATCATTTAAAATAGCCTGATAAAATTAAGTATGATCTCTTATTTTTTTTATACACAGTATTTTATTAAGAACAGGTCAGAATAACTATAACTAACTAATATAACTAATGACTAAAGAATAACTATACACAAATTAGCACTAGTGATCGACCGATATTGATTTTTTTATAACTGATACCGATACCAATTATTTGCATGTTTGTGTGCCTGATAGCCGATATGCAGAACCGATATGTATTTACTGTTATAAAGTCAATAAATAACTGAGTGAAGTAAGTCCATACTTCACTTTGGTTTTTCCCTCCTTTCAGTAATCTTAACAAAAAAAAGGTTTAAAATTAACAGTCTTTCGTGTTAAATTTAATCTTCATATTACAACAAGAACATTTTATTTATAAAAAGCATCAGCGGCAACACTGATATTTACAATAAGCAAAATAAATGTAGAATGTCATTTTCAAATGGAGAAAATAAGTCATAACTTCATTTTTAACTACAGTTTTAGTAGGTTTATAAGCTGTTTAATAGGCTAAAGAGTGAAGAATAATTCACTGGATAATGTTAATTCACTGAATAATATTCTCTGTAATATTGAAATAGGCTATAACAAACAAAACATCATATTTTATTGCATTTCTCAACTGGTATGTTATATCAGCATTATTAAAATGTTTTTGTCATTCTAGATTATGAAAGGCCTGCTGACAGCGTGGTTTATCTATGAATTTAACGTTACACAGAAGAACTATACTCAAACTGCGATCGCTCACGGAGATAATAAATAATTAATTTCCATAGAGATGTATTTATTTAGATCTTTATTAGCGAAATAATGGTTATATAGTAAATATTAATATAATTTAGCGTGTTTCAATTCAAACAAGTGAATCTTGTTAAAAGTTACATGCGGTGGCCGTGCTGGAGCATTTCCTGAGCATCAACCTCTGAGTGAACAGCAATATCAAAGCAGCTTCACGAGACTAATGAAGACAACAGAGAGAATTAATTAGCGCTTTTATTTCCAACATGCGCTCATTCATGGCTGCATATTATTTAATTCAGGCAAAGTTACGTCTTTATTGGGACAGAATGATTATCTTACATGACTCCGTGAGTTCTTCTCTATTTCTTAGAGCCAAGCTGCATAAACTGCATATCAGGCATTTGTGTAATACATCTAATTTGTGCATTAATGGCTGTTATGTTAAATAAAGTTTACTAACTACAGCAAATCAAGTACCTGAACGCCATTGTTGTTGTCTTGTCTCCCCTCAGACGCGCTGCAATGGTGATCCTGCGTGCAATTCTCAAAACACCCACAAGATGGAGGTGTTTATCGGTGAATCCGATATTACAAAACCGATATCCGGTTATGGTAAAATGCTTAAATATCGGGAAAAATATTGGTAAATCGATATATCGGTCGATCTCTAATTAGCACTTAATGGATTTTCTATGAATATATATCACTTTGGTCAATTTAATTTGTTGCAGACACTAAAATTTGACATCTGGTCTTTGACCCTATAAAAACAAGTGTGTTGGATTACAAATTAATAAAATGTTAAATCTAGGTTCCAATGTAATAGTAAATAAACTGAATAAGTTATGTACATTGTGTTGTACATTTTGAGGTAAAGATGATGACATTCTAAGATCAAGTCAGACAGCTCAGGTGTCTGAGACATTAACCTTTTGCCTTTATGCACTGGGCAGGGTCCCAAGTTAAATGTGAATGCTAAGCTCAAGGCTCAGGTGTGCCTTTGTCTCTATGATAATGTGAAGGTATGGGAGATACTGTCAGGCTGATTGGATTAGCACCTATGCATTTGAATGACACTGTTATACCGATGAGGGCAGGGCTGGGGAAATGTTACCGGGCTGATTCCTGTACAGCATTTGCATGCTTTGTTTAGATTGTCTCCACCTCTATGTATCCCTCCCCCTTGAAAGGTATAAACTCTACTGTGCTGAGCTATAGTTAGACTTGGATGACTGCAGCGACGCACAGCAAGTACTCAATAAAGACAAAGAGTATAGAAGCCCAAGAGGCGAAACTCAATAGAACGCTCCATGACAACAATAATGTACAATCACTAGACAAGTGATAATCAAATACTTTTAACAGTTTATTTTACAGACTTTATTTTAAAGTCTTCCCTTTTTTTTACAAAACCTTTTGGTCTCTAGAAAGCATGTCAGTTTCGGTTACAAATATTTTAAGTTCAAGTGTTAGCATTATAATAACACAGAATTAATACCAACATATGAAATTAAATTAATGACAGAAAATTAGAAATGTTGGATAATAAATATATAACAGGAATAACATCTTGACAGTAAACTTTGCAGTATTGTCTTATATTAATGTCCGTTAAAGGAAGACTGTATATAAAAAAAACAAGTACAGCCACTTTCTCCAAAATTATTTAATTATGACAGACACAGCAATGCATCATGGTCTAGAGATCATCATGTTTGTAGTGTGTTCAGGGGATTAAAACGTACAATATATATTTCAGAACCTCTGGAGTAATAGTAAATAATAATATAGTATGTAACGTTAATTGTAAATGTGTAAAGTTTATAAGCTCATTTTAACTATAGTGTCATATCTATATAAATCATTATTATGGTTTCTATGGCTAGGACCTGCAGTTCCTAAAAGGATTTAAGTTTACTACTAGACTAAAAACAGTTATAGTTAGCAGACCAAGACAGCGCTATGTCCCACTTCAAAACACACAATATTTTTACACTTTTGTGAATAATTACCTGTCAGAGTCTTTGGGAAAATGATGAAAGTCAAGATTTTCACTGTCACACTGATAGTTTTTGAAGGGGGTTGCCCAACATTGTGTTCTTTTATTCCACTTTGACTTCTCTTTCGTTGTTATTCTGTCTATTTCTGTTTATCTGTAACGTTGTCCAGTTGGAATTTTCACCCCAAAATGGCGGCCGCGCTACCGAAGCGCCACCTGTTACCTGAAAAGCACACCGGAACTCATCATCAGTGAAGCTCCTCCCACACTGGAATTCATCATCAGTGAAGCTCCTCCCACTGCAGTTCAGCAATAAATGCTGGAAGATTCCCATCAGATCAGAAGTGAAGACGAGCATCAGAGCATCAGGAAGAGCTGAAATCTGATCAAAGACTGCGTTTATTAAAGAGGACAGAGAGAAGATGAGAGATCCAGAGTCCTGCAGAATCAAACACACTGAAGATACTGAACAACAAACAGGTTGGTGTTTATTCTTCATTCATGATGCTGAAGAACATTTGTGTTAGAAAGATTCAAGCACTTCGTCACATTTAGATAAAGAGTTAAATTATGAAATGGGTAGAGTTTTTAACGGATATTCAGTATGTTGGATACAACATTGTGTTTTTTGTTATATTTTTTTAAGCAATAAGCAATAAACAGCAAATTGTATGAAGTAAATGGGCTTTCCAGACTGTCTGACAGGGTTGAAGGAATAACTTAAAGGGGTAGTTCTCCCAAAAATGAAAATTCTATCATCATTTACTCACCCTCAGGTTGCTCCAAACCTGTTTAAATGTATTTGTTCTGCTGAACACAAAGGAAGATATTTGGAAGAATGTCAGGAACCAAACGGATATCGACCCCTATTGACTTCCATATTTCTTTTTCATATTATTTTTCCTGCTATGGAAGTAAATGGGGTGAGATCTGTTTGGTCCCTTTAATTACATGATTGATAGTACTCGCTACAACAAAATTTAATTTGTGCCTAAAATGTTTTGAAAACAATAAATTAAATGTCAATCTACCTCATTCATGCAATTTCATAAAAACACACCAGAATGATTATAATGTTTTACAGCAGCTGTCTTGTTTCTGCTATTACATCAATAATCACTTTCATATTTCGCTCTTTGAATATTGGTTTATTTAAAGTGATTTTTTTCCCCCCCTTTTTTTCAGATCTGATGGAAGAGAGTGAGGAGAGTGAAGAACTGAGTGAAGTGGAGGAGGAGCATCATGACAAACCTGGAGAAAAACCTTTGAGTCGCTCAAAGACTAAAAATACATTTTTAAAGAAAAGCCAATAAATCTTTCACCTGCACTCAGTGTGACAAGAGTTTCACAAAAAAATATAATCTTAAAGTTCACATGAGAGTTCACACCGGAGAGAAGCCGTTCACGTGTGATCAGTGCGGGAAGAGTTTCACATACAAACAAAGTCTTGAGTTTCACATGAGAGTTCACACCGGAGAGAAGCCGTTCACATGTGACCAATGTGGAAAGAGCTTCACGCAACCAGCACATCTTAAAGGACACATGAGAGTTCACACCGGAGAGAAGCCGTTCAAGTGTAATCAGTGCGGCAAAACATTTCTTCAGTCATTAAACCTGAAGAAACACCTGACAGTTCATACGAAGGAGAAGCCACATTCCTGCTCTGAATGTGGAAAGTGTTTTTCACGGCTGCAGAGTTTACATGTACATCAGAAAATTCACACTGGTGTGAGAGAGTACATGTGCTTTGAGTGTGAGAAGACTTTTACTACAGCGAACTATTTAAAACTGCACCAGAGGATCCACACTGGAGAGAAACCTCACAAGTGTTCACACTGTGACAAGACATTCACTCAGTTAGGACATCTGAAAAGACATGAGAAGATCCACAGCAGAGAGAAGCCGCACACGTGTGATCAGTGAAAGAAAAGAGTTTCGCTTTTAAAAGTCACCTGAAGATACACATGAAGATCCATGCAGTGGAGAAACCACTCAGCGATGTTCACAAGTCTTTATTTACAAGTCTAGAGTCCGAGTCAAGTCTCTCATTAAAAATCCTCATGAATTTAATTAATCCTAATTATGAAGCTTTAGACAAAATATATGATCTTCTATGATATGCTTTGTAAGGTTAATGTACATCCAGTCTGTTACTTAGGTTTTAATCCATTACAATGTACAAAACAGTTGTTCTGTAATGCAATTCTACGATAAGAGATCTACCTGATCTACCATGACACATAAGGAAATATGTGACAGATATTACAAAACCATACAAATAAAGTCTTTCTTTATGACACAAGTCAGGGGTATTCAATTAAAGTTCCAGGAGGTCCGGTCTCTTCCCAGCGGAGGTCTGGACTAAAATAAATTATTTATGGGCCATTCTACAGAATTGGGCCAAAGCCAGAGTTGGAAACGTCTTGGGAAAAGAAAAAAAAATTCAAAAGAAAAATTGCATGTATGCATATTGTATAATATCCAAGGTACACATTTCTAGTAATTGTGCAGTTAATTATCATATTGTATTTTCAGAAAATTTTGGAAAATTTGTCCTCTTCCCAAATTTGTCACTACCGAAACAGTAATAATAATTTAATTACAAGGATTATATTGATCTATTAAGATTTTGCTTACATCTACATTGTAAATATATACAGGTATATTTGCTATTAAATAAAAAAAAGAAAAATTCAGAGGTAAATCAATAATTACATTTTTAACAATATTTCAAATGTAATTTATGAGATTTGTTGTATTTTGAATCCAAATTTTCTTGATCATACTGATTTCAAAGTTAAGGATTCATTAGTTTGAATATACATTGAACCAAAAACTATCATAACATCTCAGTTGATAATTCAATATACTTTATTTTTGACAAAACATCCCATGTTCCGGTAGTGACAGCACATTTTCGATAGTGACAGAAATGCAGTGGTGTAAAATACTTAAGGGTCATTCCGTGTCAAATCAACCAAATTTTAAAAAAAATCCCCGGCTCAAATATTTTTTTCTGAAGAAAAACAGACATGTTTAGTGATGAAAGCCAAAATATTAAATGTCGTGGATGAATATTTACTGAGTAATCCACTATTTTGTAGAGGGGGGTCAAAATGGCAATTTTCACCTGAGATTCAGAGCCAAATTACAAGTGTGTAAAAATGACTTCAGAAAGATGGCAGCATCATAATGTTATTTTTACACAGAGATTGGTAGGTCTGTTAGTAAAATATGTTGGTTTTAGCCATTTTTGTTGCATTATGTGCCAATGGTGACCATTTGAAAATGGGGGGTAACAGCACTTTTCAAGTTTTTTTCTCCAAAGTTTGCAGGCCTGTAACTCAAGAAGTATTAAAGATATCTCAGTACCCTTTTAGATATGGGTTCTTAACAAACTTTCCTTTTGGTATCTTTAAGGCCCTATTTTATTTTAATTTTATAATTTTAAAGACCCTATATGGTTAAGTTCCAGAGATATTGGAATTTAAATATGGCTCCAGGAGTAAACTGTTAAAATGTACACATTTTCAGTGGTCAAAACGTAATGTGGGTCAATTTGCAAAAATATTGATACTTATTTTCTTTTAAAAGGGAATGTCTGAAGAACAAACAATGTTGAAACTAAAGATGTATCTTGTTTACTTCTGTCAAAACAACTGCATTGAACATACCTGTCTGAGTGCCATAAACATGATTTTTTTCTACAGTTTGCATGTCTATTACTCAAGAAGTATTAAAGATATCACAATATGATTTTAGATTCTAGTTCTTAATAAACTTTTCTTTTGGAATTTTCATTTTAAAAGCCCTACATCGTTCAGTCCTAAGTGTACTCAACTGTGCTATTATTATAGCCATGAATATTAGTTAATATTCATGGCGTTCCAAAATAGCAAATGTGAGTACACTTACGTGACCTTAAGTTTATCTTAAGAAGTACTAAAGAATAATTTTTAGTATATTAAGTACAAAATTGGTGCGCAAAAATAGAGCACTTTAAGTATAAGTATATTAAGTACATTATGGAAGTGCACTTGTTTTTCACCTGGGTAGGCTTTCATCTTTAGGGGGAGACCATTAGATACAACGATACAAATGACCTAAATAAACAGTATTTTACTGTGCTTATGAAAACTGTATTACTGTATGAAGTAATTAGACACAATTATCCATTAAAGTTACAGAAGTTACATAGTTAAGAGCAGTGAGTGATTCTCATGTTTTCTTTTGTTGTTTGATTCATATTATTAACCTAATATAAGAAATGCATGGATCCATTATACTGACACACATCCAATATTTTCGTAACTGTTTTTTATTTTTTATTTAAGACATATGTTTAACTTCTTGGATACTCGTCAAGACAGCAATTGTGACATAACATTGTGTGTATTTGCTTATTTGCTCAAGAAGATGCGAAAGTGAATGAGTCGATCTCATGAAAGTGCGTTTCAATGTCACGATTTTCTGTTTCTATTTGGTGTGCTATTTATACTCAGAAACTGACTTTGGCGTACTTATGATACGCACCTTCCCACACCCCTAAACCTAACCATTTCACATTTCACATATTTTTTAAAAAATATACACGCCATTCAAATGCACGCCAAAGTCAGTTTCTGCGTATAAATAGCACACCAATAGAAACAGAAAACCGTGACATTGAAACACACTTTCATGAGACCAGGCTGCCGTGCTGTCCGTACAATGCCACTCAGTGTGCGCGCTTCATTCAAATGTGTCACATTAACGATCTATCACAGCGTGTGAGTGCCACACTGAGATCCATAAATGAGCGAGAATGATAAACTTTCTGGAGGAAGCAGCACTGGCCTGATCGTTCAGATAGCAGAGTATAGTTTTAGGGGGGCTGAGACCAAAAATAGGGGGGTTGAAGCCCACCTAAAAAGGGTCTAGAACTGCCCTTGATGACGATACAACCCTGTCATCATTCTTCTTAATCCATAATGAGTTATCAATTCACGACAGACTGATAATGTGAGGTGAGCACCATTTCGAAAAAACCTGCTTCTCTCCATTCAACTCATGAAATCCACCAAGGACTGGTCAGGACAAAACCACCTGTGTGGATGAAGGATTTCATAAAGTAGTTAATCATAAAACAGCATGAATTGGAAGGATAAAGTTAAATATATGTTCAATGAAAATGCATATGCAAATGTCTGCTTTACTGTGACCTAAATGTGTATCTTGTCACAGGATTGTCTATCTAATGTCAAGTTCAGACTACACAATATTTTTGTTGATTATGATAGTCATTATATCAGATTATGTGATTGTGACTCACAAAATCTTGGTGTGTTATGGACAAAAAAACATTGCATGAAGAGAATAGCATGGACTGTCCATCCTCCAAAGAGAACTTGAGGTAAAATATATATTTTTATTTGAACTTTGTTCACTCTGCCACAGTAGTCCATTGGGGAAACATCATAAATGCAGGAGGATTGTTGTCATAGCTCTACTAACATTTCAGGGAGTTAACTGGTTAACTGAGGTTCGGGAGCGAGGCCACGCCTCTACCAATCACCTCACTTCCCGAATCCTTCATATATCGGGCCGCCTCATACCGCACTGTTCGTCTCTTTTTCTCGAACCCACCTTCCCTCCCCTTTAATCAAATCAGCTATCCTTATTCTTTTCAGGTTGCATCGGGGGGTCCTAATCGTTTGGCCTAAATATACAAACGAGATGATCCATCCTAAGTCTCTCTGGGCCATCAATTCCAGACGCCCAGATCAACCTGACCATCCCATTTACCTTTTCATCCTCTTCCAACTCATCCCTAACTTTCTGAACAATCAACTATTCATTTACATATTTGGTTGTGGTGCGGTCTTTGCTCGTGAACTCCATTGTAGGCGCTGGTCACGCCTACATCCTGTCGCCCTCGGAAATCACTGTCTCTCCATTGAAATGAAGGGGATTGCCTTGACACTACTAAACATAACCCTGATGTGTTTGATTCATTGTTTCAGCATGTTTTTTGCACAATTAAATAGAATTAAAATTGCCAGCAAATAAAAGATTCTCAGCAGATGGCGTGTTGTTTTATGGGACAAAATTGACCGGGCCCTAGGTGCAACCAATTTGGGCCACACATGTGTTCACAGGTTGATTTCAACGGTAGGTAAAAGTTTACTGGGAAAAGTCTGTATTATATTACACAGAAAAAGAATATGCACATTTGAATTTATACAGTACATTTATTTGTGTAGCAGTGTTACATGTAAACAGAACAAGAAACGAATTGTTCAGAGAGCTTGAACATATTTCATAGTTTTATAGCTTTGAGAGAAAAAGTTCACATCCTGAGAATTGAGCCAAATAACAAAAACAACCGATAAAAATACCAAATAGATCAGCAGTGACAGTAAGAACAGTAATGCTTTTAAAACATTAACAATAGCCATCCCTACACAGCACACAACTTTCCACGCTTTTAAAACCCGTAGAAATATCCACAAACAGGACAGATGTGAGTCTTAATTTGTGTGAATTTTCTGGTGAGGCGGCTCTTTAGTGTGAATTCTCATGTGATGATCAAATCCTCGTTAACAGGTGAAACAACATCAGACAGAGCATGCTGCACAACTTCTTGTCCAGGCCCTTGTCATTTATACTGGACTACTGCAATGCTCTTCTGGCTGGACTTCCATCATGCACAATCAAACCTCTACAAATGATTCAGAATGCAGCTGTATGACTGGTCTTCAACGAGCCCAAAAGAGCCCATGTTACACCTCTCTTTATCTCCTTGCACTGGCTACCAGTGGCAGCTCGCATCAAGTTCAAGACACTGATGCTTGCATACAGAACAGCCACAGGCTCAGCACCCGCCTACTTCCACTCACTATTACGAATCTACATCCCCTCCAGAAGTCTGAGATCTGCTAGTGAGCGACGCCTCATGGTACCACCATCACAGAGAGGCTCAAAATCACTCTCCAGAACATTTTCGTTCACTGTTCCTGGCTGGTGGAATGATCTTCCCACCCCTATCAGGAATGCTGATTCCCTAACAATTTTCAAGCGATGGCTGAAAACTCATCTTTTTCTTCACTATTAAAAAAAACAAAAAACTATTTTCTTTAATATTTCCCTGTCTAGCTTGTACTTATTTGAACAATGAAATTTGGTTTTACAAGCACTTTCTGTGTCTGTTTACCTCTTTGAGATGAACTGCTTGATGTATTCCCCAATTGTAAGTCACTTTGGATAAAAACATCTGCTAAATGAATAAATGTGAATGTAAATCAATCCACACTGAAAGCAGCTGAAAGGCTTTATTCCAGCATGAATTAACATGTGATTCTTAAGGCTTTTGTTACACGTGAAAGTGTTTCCGCACTGAGAGCAGCTGAAAGGCTTTATCCCAGCATGAATTAACATGTGATTCTTAAGGTCTGCTTTACGTGTGAAAGTGTTTCCACACTGAGAGCAGCTAAAAGGCTTTTCTGAAGAGTGAGTTACCAAATGAACCTTAAGGTGTCCTTTCTGTGTAAAACTCTTTCCACACTCAGAGCAGCTGAAAGACTTTATCCCAGCATGAATTAACATGTGATTCTTAAGGCTTTTGTTACACGTGAAAGTGTTTCCACACTGAGAGCAGCTGAAAGGCTTTTCTGAAGAGTGAGTTACCAAATGATCCTTAAGGTGTCCTTTCTGTGTAAAACTCTTTCCACACTCAGAGCAGCTGAAAGACTTTATCCCAGCATGAATTAACATGTGATTCTTAAGGCTTTTGTTACACGTGAAAGTGTTTCCACACTGAGAGCAGCTGAAAGGCTTTTCTGAAGAGTGAGTTACCAAATGAACCTTAAGGTGTCCTTTCTGTGTAAAACTCTTTCCACACTCAGAGCAGCTGAAAGACTTTATCCCAGTATGAATTAACATGTGATTCTTAAGGCTTCTGTTACACGTGAAAGTGTTTCCGCACTGAGAGCAGCTGAAAGGCTTTTCTGAAGAGTGAATATGCAAATGATCCTTAAGATAACTTTTCCTGGTAAAACTCTTTCCACACTGAGAGCAGGAAAAAAGGCTTTATTCCAGCATGAATTAACATGTGATTCTTAAGGTTTTTGTTACACGTGAAAGTTTTTCCACACCGAGAGCAGCTGAAAGGCTTTTTGACATCTGTTTTTTTAATGCTGCAGCTCACTGATTTTTCTCCGGTCACATGATCTTTCTGATGCTGATATTTCTCCTCCACCTCATTCAGATCTTGTCTTTCTTCTTTCACTTTCATCAGGCCTAAAATGAATAAATGAGAATCAATTGGTACATTTGGAAAAAGAAAAACATTTGTGTACTAGGGCTGCAACAATTGATTATTTTCATAATTGATTAATCCAATGATTATTAGAATGATTAATCAACAAATCATTGATTATTTCACTGATTAATCAGTAGACATTGACTGATTACTTAGCCTTTGCAATTAGTTAAAACAGGTCTCCAACCGGCACTCTCATGTCTCATATACATATATACACATATATTTATATATATATACACTGTATATATAAATAAATGGAGACGTGAGAGAAGAATGAACGGTATTCATGTGCTGTGTAAAATACTTCTCTGAGCATGTGCGCACTTTGGAAAACAGTGCAACGGCGAAAGACAACAAATCGAGTTGTCTTTCGCTTTCTTCTTCTTGTGGTTTAAAATTGCTTAAAGGGTCATGAAACCCCGTTTCAGCACTGGTTAGTTCTCACCACAGTTTTAAAAAATGCTAAAAAAGTGGGTGTGGTGCGCAGCGGAGGGGGAAGAGGGGAGACAGACATCACAGACAGCTTCGGGTTCAGACAGTTTCATTTCACTCCCATCGAGTAAAAAACACAAATAAATACACAGCCATTTGCACTCTGTATCGAAAACATATGAACGCGCTGTTGCACCTCTGATAACTTTTAAGTCTTATTCTGTGGTGTTTATATAACGTATATAAAGTAGGGATGCAATGATACCATTTTTTCAGATCCGATCCGATCCGATCCAGAAAATCGCCGATTCCGATCCGATCCGATCCTAGCGCAGTTTTTTTTTTTTATCAATGTAGAGTTTCTATACTTCTGTGTCACTCTTTTGTGTGTTAAACACAATCTACTAGACAACTTAATTTTAATGAAAAATAACATGAAAATATATATAGGGGCTGTTTACATCTGGTCACTTTATGCGTTTTGTAATATAATTCCGATCGCTCAAAACACTTCAGGAGTAGGTCTGGGCCACATTCCAGACGAACTGAACATGTGTAAATGCATCTGGTTGTTGAAACCACATATGTGAATTTTACTCCTCCCAAAATGTAAAAATAATAAACGTGTGAGACCGTGTTATAGGCTATATGACATTTTAGTCAGATATGACTGCGCTAATGCAACAAGCCTCACCGCGGATGAGTAGCTGAGCATCGCAGACGCGCAAACTGCCGCGAATGAAACCGAAAGAAAGACGCAGACGCTCAACACAATCATCTTCATTAAAAGCATAAGACAGGCTTATCTCTCCAGTGCTGATGCTGCGCGCTCTCATATTGCGGTCTTTGATCTGGAAATGAGCTGATAATTAATAAAATGCAGCGCTTTTGATTTCGTTGACGTGAACTTCGTTAAATGTATATACAGCGCGGGAATTGAAGATCGGATTTATATCCATTTTGTGAAGATTTATGTGGCCAAGTGTAAATGGAAACGTTTTAACAAATCAGATAGATATCAGATCAGAGAAAACGCATGACATGCAGGTGTAAACAGACCCATTCATAATCTATGACAAAAATATTATAAACTAGGTTAGTGGATAATTTAGCAGCAAAAGTTATTCTAGAAAAATCATGAGTGCACAATTTTATAAAATCTAAACATTTAGTGAAATAACATTATTTAGTGAGGAACAAATAAAAGTGAACATGTGAAGGACTAAATCTGGTAAAATGTTACACATTGCTCTTTGCATTGTTGTAAAATACATTAATGAAAACAAGTAAATGTATTTATTTATAAATATAAACTACAAAATTAAAAGACATTTCTTTTAAATATATAGCACAGTACTGAAGGCAGCAACATATGATAGAGGAGTCCTGCCTCCATTACTGTGCTATACATTAGATTATTAATAGCCTTGATAGGACAGTACAAGAAACGCTATAAATAATTTAATTGCGCAAAAGTATTATAATACGAATAGCTCCAATAGAGAACGGCACAAAGCTCTTATGCGCATCCCGTGCGCAGAATGATGTGCTTGAAGCAGCACGGAGTCACAGCGCGCAGCTCCGGTCGTCAGAGAAGTTCAAAGCACAGAGGAAAGAGATATTGATGCGTAGCTTATTAAATCTGCGCGATAGTTTATTGAGCCTTTTCTTTTAACGGTTTTAAATCTCAGTTATTGAGCGCTCTTGAAGAGAGTTTCATTGTTTTGACTGTCTTAACCGAACGCAACACGCAGTTTGAACGCTGAACGGAGGATAACAGACAGCCGCAGCAGAGAGAAGAGTTTAAGTGAACTTGAATTTAACGACTTAAATATTCATCTGTAATGTTACCTCACATTAAACTATGGAACGGCTTCAGAACACTTGGACTTTGACTTTATGGTGCTTTATAATGCTTTTGTGCTTTCGTGGGGCTTAACAATAACACAAAATAGTATACACACAATATCGTATTTGGATCGGTCTCGTCTCTCCGATACCCGATCCGCAGAAAATGACCGGATCGGAGCCGATACCGATCCTGAGTATCGGATCGATGCATCCCTAATATAAAGCTGTAAAAATGGTTACACTCATTAAGTGAATGAATCGGTTTTGTGCCGAACTCTTATTACAAAGCAAAAATGCTCTCGGTTACTCACGTAACCTCGGTTCCCCGAAATGAGGGAACGAGACATTGCTATGGGAAATACATTTTCCTCGAATACTACCGAAGCCTTATTGAATCACGCAAGTGAAACTTGCCAATAGCGTTCAAGCGCGCGAAATATGAGTGGGAATCCCACTCTATATAAGGCAGTGCTTGTACGTCATCCATTCAGAATCTTTCACTGAAGCAACTTGGCATTCTAAGATCCTGAGCTTGGTGACACAGCAATAAGAGCAATGTCTCGTTCCCTCATTTCGGGGGAACCGAGGTTACGGGAGTAACCGAGAGCGTTCCCCCTCAATTCGGTCATTCTACATTGCTATGGGAACGTATAAAATCCCGATGTGTCACAGCGATGGAGCCTGGCTTGACTAAGTATGTCAAGTTTCACATTCAGAGCCGTAATGAGAGCGGCAATGATATTGGCGCTCTTAGTAAACACAGCTCAGGTCTACAGGACCTAGTCGAAACCATGTAAAAGTCAGGGGGGGGGGCACGGCAACTAGATGATGACGCGTCACACCAGGGGCGGAGTTAACTCCAGTGAAACAGAGAATGTGAAATGGCGGCGGCTTCGGCGCTTTCACATATAGATTAGTTGAAATTGTTTAATTTCAATGAAATCATGTTATGATGCACGGCCGTACCGGTATGATGGTGACCAAGTCCTAAAAGACGTGGTGAGCTATATCATAACACTGTGATAAACTGATAGGGACAGCATTGAATTGGTGGTGCGTCAATACAGGGTGTATACGACCTAATCGAAACCACTGATACACATCTCAGATCATAGCTGAGGCTGAGTAGGCGCGTGCGCTGCTCGCACTGACAGCACATGCGAGGCAAGCGATGACACATCTAGGTTATAAAACCTCACGAAAGTGCTGGGTGACGACCAGCCTGCCGCCATACAAATGTCCTGAATAGATATGGCATTTGCCCAGGCCCACGAGGACGCGAGTCCGCGGGTTGAGTGGGCCCGAACCCCTATAGGACATTCCACGCCCTTAGAGCTATAAGCCGAAGCAATTGCGTCGACGATCCAGTGTGACAGCCTTTGCTTGGACACAGGCAGTCCTTTTGTACGTCCACCAAAACATACAAATAGCTGCTCCGAGAGTCTGAACTGTCTAGAGCGCTCAATATAAGTACGCACCGCGCGTACAGGGCACAGTAGGAGTGTATTAAGCGGCTCCGTCCCGGTCGGTGTTTCGGGGCAGAAAGCAGATAGTGTTATGACTTGATCTTTAAATGGAGTTGAAAGCACTTTAGGCACATAACCTTTTCTAGGCTTCAAGGTGAGTCTGCAATCGCCTGGCCCGAATTCAATACACAAGTCGTCAATTGAAAGCGCCTGTAGGTCTCCAACTCACTTAACAGAGGCCAGCGCAAGCAGGAGCGCTGTTTTGAGAGAGAGCGCTCGCAAGCTCACTGTTTGTATGGGCTCGAACGGGGGTCCCGTGAGAGCGTCAAGCACAAGCGCCAAGTCCCAAGTGGGTAGAGTAGAAGGGCGAGGAGGGTTCAGCCTTCTGGCTCCATTTAAAAATCGTATGATCAGGTCATTTCTGCCGATCGGGCGATTTTCGACGTGCGCGTGAAAGGCTGTTATAGCAGCCACATACACTTTCAATGTGGATGGCATACGACCACTATCAAATCGCTCTTGAAAGAAGACAAGGATTATTGGTATTGGGCAGCTGATTGGGTCTTCACCCCGCGATATGCACCAACTTGAAAAAACTCTCCATTTATGTGTGTAAAGACGCCTCGTGGAAGGAGCCCTAGCCTCAGAGATAGTATTCAACATGCGTTGAGGAAGTGCATCTGTTACTGGCAAGCTCCGTCGAGCGGCCAGACATGAAGGCTCCATGACTCCGGATTTGGGTGCTAAATCGTTCCTTGTGCTTGAGAGAGGAGGTCTCTCTTCAGTGGGATAGCCCACAGGGGGGCTACCAGCATCTCCACCAGTTCTGGGAACCACGGCTGATTGGGCCATTTCGGTGCCACTAACAGAACAGATTCCTTTTCCTCTCTGATTTTGCAAAGCACACGAGGCAGAAGTTTCACTGGAGGAAAGGCATACTTGCGTACTTTCGGCCAGCTGTGAGCTAGTGCGTCCACTCCCAGGGGAGAGTGTGTCAGTGAATAAAACAGCGGGCAGTGAGTGTTCTCTGCTGATGCGAAGAGATCCACCTCCGCCCTGCCGAATACACTCCAAATAATTTTGACTGTCAGCGGGTGTAATCTCCACTCCCCGTGGATTACCCCACCCCTCGACAGTAAGTCTGTGCCGTAGTTCAGGCGTCCAGGGACATGTACTGCCCGGATGGAGAGGAGGTGTCGATCTGCCCACAGAAGGAGTTCTCTCGCCAGCTGCAGCAGTGGTCGTGAGTTCACAACGCCTTGGTGATTTATAAACGCTACTACTGTCATGCTGTCCGTCCTGGTGAGAACGTGATGGTGAAGAATGTCTGGGAGAAAGCACTCGAGCGCTAGGTGTACAGCACGGAGCTCCAGACAGTTTATGTGCCATGACTTCTCCGTTGCTCACAGTGAAATATGTCGATTTTAGTCAAATTTGAGGTTTTCACAAAAATTTGTTCATTAAGCCCTCGTTTAGCTATCCCAAGGCTCCAAATAGTAATTAAATATCTAAAAGTATCTTTAATTGTATATTTTCTGAGAGGATTAGCTTTTCTCCGCTCGCTTCTCGCACTGACTGTCTTCTGAAGAGCGCGCATAACGGCGCTTCTGACGGCGCGCGATCCCCATAAATACACAGAATTACAGTATTCCCGCAATCATAATCTGTTCTGTCTTAAGTGAACGCTTGGGGAACAGATGGGGAAAACATCTGATGTGTAACTTTATATGATTCGTGCATTACAGTAGGACATCTGTCTCAATGTTATCTATCAATAAAAGAGGGAATCACTCGTAGCACTTCATTGAACTGCTTTTTGTAGTTTTAATAATCAATTTATTTGTAATGAACACACTGAAATGATTTTTACATTTGATAATGTTTTTCGTAGGCTATATGAATGCTTTTGTTTAGATGTAAAATGATAAAGGTAATGCATTATTTGTTTCTTTCTAGACTATTTATTCCTATACTGTTTTTTTTTTTTTTGCATCTGTTCTTAAATAATAGGAAGGATAAAATAAAAAAAACAGCTTTATTGTGATTATTAATATAGTAGCCTAATTATTAATAAGAAAAGAACTGGAGGAAAACATAATCAACCAGGAGGAGTTTCTTCCCCCAGGCCATCAGGCTCCTGAACTCAAACTCAGCCTCTTAACATCATGATGACTTCACTTAATAATCACTCACAATCAGTAATATATTCACACTCATTATTATCTACCTCATACTGACAGTGTCATTTGCACACAACACTTTCTGTATCTTGATTTCTTATCTTATTTTTTATATTTATTATTTTTGTGATTGCTGCTCATGTCAACCATGTTCAACCTGTTTGCACATTCCTCTCTCGTACAGTCATGCTTAATATTTAATTCTACAGCATACTGTCATGCACATTCTTTTATATTTTATATTCTGTGCTTTATATCTTATTTTTTATTCATTTTATTTTATGTATACTTCGCTTGTGTTGTATTCTACAATATTTGCACTGTCCATGGAGCGGATCTGACTCACATTTCACTGCTGGTTATACAATCCCTGTATAGTCGTGTATGTGACAAATAAAACTTGAACCTTGCTGATATCGACTTTAAACGGGTGTAGCAGTCTTTTTTTTTGTCCGATTCCAAAAAAAAGAAAAAAAAATCACACATAATTTTGAAGGTCTTTTAATGGAGACTGAAAATAAAAATAACTAATTTTTCAAATTTGCTCGACTCGTTTTGTCAGCACAGGTTACATTATTCTCGGAAGGAAGCACGTGTGGAGGCGCTAAATGACAACAACGCATATGCGGGATGCTTCCGATGGTATGGCAAGTGTTAACACATGAATCGGATATGGGTCACAATTGAAAGAACGTGTATATATAGGCAACAAATCGGAATTGAGCATCGAGACCTGCAGTGTAAACGAGGCCTTTGATGCGCAAGGTGCCCTTGTGCCATGCGTTCTGTGGCACCCGGCTCTTTAACCAGAGCTGAAGCGGACGCATATGTAGGAGCCCTAGATTGCACACTGTCGAGGCAGCAGCCATCTGGCCGAGCGTCCACTGAAAGCATTTTAGCGGGGGAGAACGCCCTAATTTGAAGACTGCGAGAGAACTGATCAATTTTTGTGAGTGTGCTCCTCCAACAGACACGCTCACATTTTGATTGAGTTCAGCTCCACTCCTAAAAAGGAGATGTTCTGGCTCGGTACCAGCATGCTCTTTTGCATATTTACAGTCAGCCCTAAGCTCTGAATATGAGCGAGGAGTCTGAACTTGAAAATGAGCGAGGAGTCTGAACTTGTCGCTGAGCAGCGTGCTCTCTGATTGGGCTAAAACTAGCCAGTCGTTGAGATAGTTCAGAACGCGCATTCCGTTTTGCTTCAGAGGAGTGAGAGCAGCACCCATGCATTTCGTAAACATACGAGGGGGCCATACATAAGCAGAAGAGCAGGACCGTGAATTGGTACGCTATCCCCTCGAATGCAAATCTCAGGAAGCGCCTGTGGCGGGGGGCTACCTGAATGTGAAAATAAGCATCCTTTAAATCCACGGAGATACAGGTGCATCTCAATAAATTAGAATGTCGTGGAAAAGTTCATTTATTTCAGTAATTCAACTCAAATTGTGAAACTCGTGTATTAAATAAATTCAATGCACATAGACTGAAGTAGTTTAAGTCTTTGGTTCTTTTAATTGTGATGATTTAAGCTCACATTTAACAAAAACCCACCAATTCACTATCTCAACAAATTAGAATACTTCATAAGACCAATAAAAAAAATTTTTTTAGTTAATTGTTGGCCTTCTGGAAAGTATGTTAATTTACTGTATATGTACTCAATACTTGGTAGGGGCTCATTTTGCTTTAATTACTGCCTCAATTCTGCGTGGCATGGAGGTGATCAGTTTGTGGCACTGCTGAGGTGGTATGGAAGCCCAGGTTTCTTTGACAGTGGCCTTCAGGTCATCTGCATTGTTGGGTCTGGTGTCTCTCATCTTCCTCTTGACAATACCCCATAGATTCTCTATGGGGTTCAGATCAGGCAAGTTTGCTGGCCAATCAAGCACAGTAACACCATGGTCATTGTACCAGCTTTTGGTACCTTTGGCAGTGTGGGCAGGTGCCAAGTCCTGCTGGAAAATGAAATCAGCATCTCCATAAAGCTTGTCAGCAGAAGGAAGCATGAAGTGCTCTAAAATTTCCTGGTAGATGGCTGCGTTGACTGTGGACTTCAGAAAACACAGTGGACCAACACCAGCAGATGACATGGCAGCCCAAATCATCACTGACTGTGGAAACTTCACACTGGATTTCAAGCAACATGGAATCTGTGCCTCTCCACTCTTCCTCCAGACTCTGGGACCTTGTTTCCAAATGAAATGCAAAATTTACTTTCATCTGAAAAGAGGACTTTGGACCACCGAGTTCTTTTTCTCCACAGCCCAGGTAAGACGCTTCTGACGTTGTCTCTGGTTCAGAAGTGGCTTGGTAGCCCTTTTCCTGAAGACGTCTGAGCATGGTGACTCGATGCACTGACTCCAGCTTCAGTCCACTCCTTGTGAAGCTCTCACAAGTGTTTGAATCAGCTTTGCTTGACAGTATTCTCAAGCTTGCGGTCATCCCTGTTGCTTGTGCACCTTTTCCTACCCAAATTCTTCCTTCCAGTCAACTTTGCATTTAATATGCTTTGGTACAGCACTCTGTAAACAGCCACACCTTTCAGCAATGACCCTCTGTGACTTACCCTCTTTGTGGAGGGCGTCAATATTCATCGTCTGGATCATTGCCAAGTTAGCAGTCTTCTCCATTATTGTGGTTTCAAAGAACAAGAGATACCCGGAATTTATACTGTAGGGATGGTCATTAATTGAAACTCAAATGTAAATATTCTAATATTCTGAGATACTGATTTTTGACTTTCCTGAGCTGTAAGCTCTAATCATCAAAATTAAAACAAAAAAACTTTTGAAATGTTTTACTTTACATGCAATGAATCTAAAATATATGAAAGTTTCACTTTTTGAATTAACTTACAAGAAAAAATAAACTTTGTCACGACATTCTAATTTATTGAGATGCACCTGTACACCAATCTCCCGGTCTGATATGTGAGAGGATTTGTTTCAGCATAATCATTTTGAACGAGTGCTTTGAAAGCGCGCGATTCAGCGGCCTCAGGTCCAAGATTGGGCGGAGTCCGCCGTCTTTCTTTGGCACCAGAAAATAACGACTGTAGAAGCCGCTCTCGCGGTCTGTGAGGGGCACTGCCTCTACAGCGCGCTTTGCAAGGAGGTTGTGTATTTCCTCTAGCAGAACTGAGGCATTCCGCTCCCGTACAGTGGACATTAACACACCGTTGAAACGGGGCGGTCTGCGGAAGAACTGAAGCGTGTAGCCGTTCTTTATTGATTTCATAACCCACTCTGATACCCCTGGCAGTGCCTGCCACGCTTCTGTGAACTGTGACAGCGGGGGAGGCGGACTGCACACCATGAGGGGTAACTCGCCGTTGGGAGGCGGGGAGTTTAATACCACACAAGTGTGAGAGTGAGTGATGGGGGAGAGGGGAGTGAGAGGAGGAAAATTGCCCTGATATTGAGGGGAGTTGTGTTTTTTTTCAACTTTATTGCACTGCATAGTGGAGCAGTCAAAACACAAACATGACAATTGCTCTCGCCACCCGCAACAGGCAGGGGGGCGTGGTGAGCACACACAGCGGAGGGAGCAGACTTCTTCAGTGGCTCATCTTCGGCGCTGGGTGGTTTCCTCCTCCGAGAGACAGCATCAGGAACGCGGCTTTGATTTCGGTGCTGCTGCCGTTTCTGTCAGGGCGGGGTCTCGGGCCCTGATGGCGCTTCGGCCACGGCTGTCTTGATCTCACCGCTGGCTCATGTTCGCGTCGAACAGCAGCAGAAGAGGCTTGTGGTCTTCCCGCGTGCTGCGCTGAAAAGGAGCGAGAACGCGCAGGAGATTTCGCGCCAGCGCGCTTTGGCAGGAAGTGGCTAATGGTCTTCGACTGCTTCTGCGCTTCAACAAAGCGCTACGTGAACGTTTCCACCGCCGCTCCGAAGAGACCTGAGGGATTCACGGGAGCGTCCAAAAGGGCCATCTTCTCAGAGTCCTTCAACTTGGTCAGAGTCAGCCACAGGTGACGATCTAGCACCACAAGATTCCCCATATTGTGGCCAATCGCTCGAGCCGTCACCTTCATCGCTCCGAGGGCCAGATCCGTGGCGTGTCGGAGCTCTTTGAACACTTCAGGGTCCGGCCCATCCTCATCCAGAGACTTGAGTAGCTTGGCCTGATACACCTGGAGTATCGCCATCACGTGCAGTGCTGAAGCTGCCTGGCCCGCTGCAGAGAATGCCTTGCCGGCGAGGTTTGCAGTGGCGCGGCAAGGTTTAGAGGGGAGAGACGCATGGTTTCTCACTCTCCAGTTCGCCGTGGCTGAAGGACAGAGATGGGCAGCGACGGCTTCTTCCACAGGGGGGAGTTTGACATACCCCACTTGGTCAGCTCCGTCCACAAAAGACAGGAGGGAGGATCCCGGATTATGCACCTGACTGGTGAGAGGCGTGTTCCACGACTTCTTTATCTCGTCATGCACCTCGGGGAAAAAGGAGCTGTGTCTTCGCGGGGCGTCTTTTCGGCCGCGATCCGACTGGAGGTACCACTCGTCCAGACGGCTTCTGGCCGGCTCGGCAGGAGGCGCCCACTCCAAACAGGCGTGATTCAATAAGGCTTCAGTAGTATTCGAGGAAAATTTATTTCCCATAGCAATGTAGAGTGACCGAATTGAAGGGGAACATACACTCTCCTTTAAAGAAAAACACTTTAAAGATTATTTACGATGAATTATTGTTGCCAAGTTATCTAGTCGTTATTGCTTACAGTGCTTTGTTATATGGAGCAGTTTGTTAGATCGCGATCTAATTTGTTTGTCTAATGAAGTGCCGACAGACGTATATAAGTACACAAGTCACACTGTAATTTAAATGTGGTAGACTTTAATGGACAGTAAAACGAAGGCAGAATACCATATATCTCCAGGCTGGCGTTAAGTCTTTGCACTGCGGTCACTATAGAGGGGCGTGGTTTCAGCTCAGCTTCACCCATGTCCCGCCTTTTTGCCCATTTTCGATTATCCGGGAGTGACGCGCGGCCAAGATGGCGGTGGTCGGCTCCGCCCACTTTAGGCTTCAAAAATGCTCTTCAGAAACCTACGAGTGACGTCACGGACATTACGTCCATTTTTTTTTACAGTTTATGAGTGCGACGCGCAAGAGATGTGCTCTGGGGTTACATCATTTAGCCTATTCTTATTCTTTGCAATCTTATTCGCGGTCTATAGCATTTTATAATTATTTGTACATTTAACTTAACCTGCTTTGTACCTTTATTATATAATAACTGGATCAAATGAGTGAATTCAGCTTTGAGAATGAAACCAACCTGTTTGTTCCTCAGTCTCTTCTTGTTTCAGACTGAATACTGCTTCAATCCTGAAGTCTTGACTCTCCTCTTTAATAATCTCCATCTTTATAACAGTGTGTCACGTGGATCTCAGTCGCTTCAGCAGGAGTTTTTCTGTGTGTTTAAGAGAACAATGAACAGAGAGCAAACCCAAACTAAATCTCTCCATCTGCTCCCTAGTTCAGTAGTCAGCACACTAGTTCAGCAGTCAGCACACTAGTTCAGTAGTCAGCACACTAGTTCAGTAGTCAGCACACTAGTTCAGTAGTCAGCACACTAGTAAGGGAGTGAGAGTTAAATCACCTGATTACCCTGCTGAAAAAAACAGCTAACATCAGCCTAAGCTGGCCAGGCTGGTTTTAGCTGGTCTCCCAGCCTGGTCATAGCTGGTTTATCAGGCTGGTTTTAGAGGGGTTTTGACCACATTTTTAGCTGGTCAGGCTGGTTTTAGCTGGTTTCAGCTGGTCAGGTTGGCTGGTCTTAGCTGGTCAGGCTGGTCTTGGCTGGTTTTAGCTGGTCAGGCTGGCTGGTCTTAGCTGGTCAGGCTGGTCTTGGCTGGTTTTAGCTGGTCAGGCTGGTCTTGGCTGGTTTTAGCTGGTCTTGGCTGGTCTTGGCTGGTTTTAGCTGGTTTCAGCTGGTCAGGCTGGTTTTAGCTGGTCTTGGCTGGTTTTAGCTGGTCAGGCTGGTCTTGGCTGGTTTTAGCTGGTCAGGTTGGCTGGTCTTAGCTGGTCAGGCTGGTCTTGGCTGGTTTTTGCTGGTCAGGTTGGCTGGTCTTAGCTGGTCTTGGCTGGTCAGGCTGGTTTTAGCTGGTCAGGCTGGTTTTAGCTGGTCAGGCTGGTCTTGGATGGTTTAAGCTGGTCAGAGACCACCCAGATAGCAAACTGACATAGAATCAGTGTAGTTTCTCGTGGCATCAAAATCCCTGAATATTCAGTTGTTTATGTCCCTTTGTTATATTTGCACACAGTACATCTATTGTATCTAGTATTATTGTAGCGAAACTGAGCACTTGTGACAGTAGAATTTGTAGAGAATATTTCACTTAAGAAAATGTTCTAGGAGTTGAAATCTTGTACTTTGTTTCTTTCTCTCTCACAAACACAACAAAACAGTTGTTGTCAGTCAAAATCTTCATTGCAGGTGTATAAATCCTATTCTACAAATCACAAATGAAGAACTTCACAGGCTCAGTTATACCTGATTTATGCAGGGATATATTTCATTTTTTCCAGAATATTCTGTAATATTAATTTCGTCATATTATTTAATCATTTTTCCTGAAATGTGTTTATTAGAACTGAACATTTTTTACAGACTTTATTAGAATTTAACTTTTTTTTTTTTTTGGTATATCTTTCTAAAAAAAAAAAACTATGAAGTTTGTAAAGAAACATCCATAAAAGTGACTTATATCCCTCTAATTTAGCCTAGAATATTGAATGTGAAATAGTAGCACTCGTAAAAAAATATTTATCCACTGTACATTTCTTGCCAAAACCATATTTCTACAGTGCAAAGTAATTTCAGGGTGGTGTTGTGTCGATTGATTAATAATGACACGATCATGTCAGAATTCTGTGTCAAATAAAATGGGTCAATGGCCACATGCTGTGTTTATCACTGGATAGAGCGCAAGTATGCATGTGGGATCTCACATACTGATATGTCACGTGAGATCTCATGTATCAGTTCTCATTCTTACAGTCGTTGTCAGAATTATTGGCACCCTTAATAAATAAGATCAAAGAAGCCTGTAAAAAATAAATCTGTATTGTTTATACTTTGATCTTTCATTAAAAATAAATAAATAAAATAACAATCACAAAAATCTAACCTTTCAATAAGTAAGAAAAATAATAATAAAATGAAATGGGTATGTGATCAGTTAGAGACAAAAAAGCAGGAAAATATCACCACGCCCCCCTGCACTTATTATTAAAAATATATATTTTAGCACATTAAAAATTACATACTATTGTCCTGTAAAAATAGAAAGCAGCATTTAATAATCATGATAATAATATAATATAATATAATAATAAAGTATTAATATAATTGTTATTATTAAAGTACCTTAAAGTATAAATCTCTTCTGCTCATCAAGGCTGCATTTATTTGCTCAAAATATTATGAAATATTATTATAAAAAAAAAAAGTGGAAATGTAAAAAAAATGTTTTTTTTCTATTTTAATATATTATAAAATGTAATGCTATTCCTGTGATGCAAAGCAGAATTTTCTGCATCATTACTCCAGTTTTTAGTATCACATGGTCTTTTAGAAACCATTACAATTTGATTTGATGGTCAAGAAATATTTCTGATTATTATCAATGTTGACAACACTTTTGCTGCTTCATATTTTGTGTGGAAATGGTGATACATTTTATTTTTCAGGATTCAGTAACACTTTACAGTAAGGGTACATGAATTACCATGAATTCATGCATAAATTAAATTGTATTGAACTGTTCCAGTATCAGAACAAATGTCAGTGTTATCCACCTGCTCATGGGCGCTGTAATTTTGTGAGGAAAACATGGAAATAATTTGTTGTTTTATCTTGCTAAGATAAGCTTTCTTCTATTTTCCACACACATTTTTATGAAAATGGATATAGTACTGTTTTTCTGGATTATAAATTCTGTTTTTTTTTCATCTGAAACGTGCTGCGATTTCCAAGGCGACTTATATAAAGCAATCAAGGTCAAGCGCAAAGCGGGCACATTAGGATTGGTGACGAATGAGAAAAGTCAAGTGAGTTTGTATTGTGCATTTTCCAGCAACCACGCCGCTAGTTTCAGTTTTGCTTTAAATATTTAAGCTGGGCGTTTATAATATATGTTTATAGTGAATGCCACTACAATTTGTGTTTGTTTTTTACTAATATTTTCATTCTTTTTTCTATTCTGAAACCTGCTAAATTTACAGGATTTTTTGTGGAGTGTAGGGAATATACAGGTACATCTCAAAAAATTTGAATATCGTGAAAAAGGTAAATATTTTTTATCACTCATTTCAGAAAGTGAAACCCATATATGATATGATATAGATTAATTACACATAGAGTGAAATATTTCAAGCCTTTATTTCTTGAAATTTTGATGATTATGGCTTACAGATAATGAAAACCCAAAATTCAGTGTCTCAGAAAAATAGAATATTACATAAGATCAATAAAAAAAGGATACTTTAAACCGAAATGTCAGGCTTCTGAAAAGTGTGCTCATTTCTATGCACTCAATACTTGGTTGGGCCTCCTTTTGCTTTAATTACTGCCTCAATTCGGCGTGGCATGGAGGTGATCAGATTGTGGCACTGCTGAGGTGGTATGGAAGCCCAGGTTGCTTTGATAGTGGCCTTCAGCTCATCTGCATTGTTGGGTCTGGTGTCTCTCATCTTCCTCTTGACAATACCTCATAAATTCTCTGTGGGGTTCAGGTCAAGCGAGTTTGCTGGCCAATCAAGCACAGTAACACCATGGTCATTGAACCAGCTTTTGGTACCTTTGGCAGTGTGGGCAGGTGCCAAGTCCTGCTGGAAAATGAAATCAGCATCTCCATAAAGCTTGTCAGCAGAAGGAAGCAAGCGTGAAGTGCTCTAAAATATCCTGGTAGATGGCTGCGTTGACTGTGGACTTCAGAAAACACAGTGGACCAACACCAGCAGATGACATGGCAGCCCAAATCATCACTGACTGTGGAAACTTTACACTGGACTTCAAGCAACATGGATTCTGTGCCTCTCCACTCTTCCTCCAGACTCTGGGACCTTGATTTCCAAATGAAATGCAAAATTTACTTTCATCTGAAAAGAGGACTTTGGACCACTGAGTTCTTTTTCTCCACAGCCCAGGTAAGATGCTTCTGACGTTGTCTCTGGTTCAGAAGTGGCTTGGTAGCCCTTTTCCTGAAGACGTCTGAGCGTGGTGACTCTTGATGCACTGACTCCAGCTTCAGTCCACTCCTTGTGAAGCTCTCACAAGTGTTTGAATCAGCTTTGCTTGACTGTATTCTCAAGCTTGCAGTCATCCCTGTTGCTTGTGCACCTTTTCCTACCCAAATTCTTCCTTCCAGTCAACTTTGCATGTAATACGCTTTGATACAGCACTCTGTAAACAGCCACACCTTTCAGTAATGACCCTCTTTGACTTACCCTCTTTGTGGAGGGCGTCAATGTTTGTCTTCTGGATCATTGCCAAGTCAGCAGTCTTCTCCATTATTGTGGTTTCAAAGAACAAGAGATACCCAAAATGTATACTGTATGGATGGTCATTAATTGAAACTCAAATGTAAATATTCTAATATTTTGAGATACTGATTTTTGACTTTCATGAGCTGTAAGCTCTAATCATCAAAATTAAAACAAAAAAAACTTTTGAAATGTTTTACTTTATATGTAATGAATCTAAAATATATGAAAGTTTCACTTTTTGAAATAAGTTACAAGAAAAAATTAACTTTTTCAAGATATAAATTTACATCTAAATTTTTTTTAGATGTACCTGTAAATACATGTTTCTAATGTTTGTAAATGTTTCATTTATTTTACATTATTTCTGAATAAAATGATAAAATGAGTCATACATTGACTTGTGCACCAATGCTGTGTGTCATAAAGTGCTCATAAAAATAGGTAGAGATGGTAGAATTTCTAGGGGTACCAATAATTGTGTCCTACGTGTATTTGAGAAAAACATTTATTTCATAATGAGATTTTCCCCCATTTTCAATTGTTTTAGTTCAATGAAAGGTTACATTTTTGTGATTTAAAAAAAAAAAAATAATATCAAAAGGATTAATAATGCAGGTTTATTTTCACAGCCTTCTTTGATCATATTTAACAAGGGTACCAACAATTCTGACCACATGTGTAATTGCATCACAACCGTTGCAAATTTTATGAAAGCAATTTATGAAAGCATTGTATTAAGCAATCTCAAATTCTCCCCACCATTCATAAAAAGTGTAACTGTCACAGGTGCTCAGTTTTGCTAAAATAATACCTTCATAGAACATGGTAGTAGTCAGCCATCCATGCAAAAGCAGAGAGGTCAGTGTGGTGTACTGTAGATACAGCTGTCCAGGCCAACATCTGATGTACTGATGTCTTCAACTGGAAACCAAGAAAACATGCAATAAATATAGTACAGTTCAAAATCCATCATACATCACCAATATAACATGGCTGCCTAATCCTGTTCCTGGAGATCTGCCTTCCTGCAGAATTCAGATCTGGACACCCCTGCATTATGAAGTATCACATCTGGTCTCTGGTATTATAAAGTATCAATCCAAGTTTCATTTAAGATTAGCTAAATAGAAAATATTTGTGGCATAATACTGGCATTTTCTTTTTCATATAATTTTCATTCAAGATTAGCCCTCTACGGTACGCAATATGATATCAACGAGGAAAAAAATATGTGTGATGTTTTTCTTGCTTAAAATTATATCAATAAACATTTTCATTAATTAATTATTATTATTATTTTTTAAGTTTGTTGCCTCGAGGCAACATTGTACCACAACGGACAAATTAAACATTTGTCATTTTCATGCATAAAAAATAAATATATTTATTGTTAACATCATTTTCTTTAACCAAATACTTGAACAGTTAGTTTTATCTAGTTTTTAATGTATTGCATATCTCATATTTAATAAAATGCAATTTCATATCCAGCTGTTGCTCTCAGGCAACATTGTACCATTGTGGATCACAAGTATAACCTAACCATCATATCAGTTATCATATCAAAACATTACAATCAGAGTTGTTTCAAGGTAAAAAATCAGCATAACCTTATCCTAATATGCACCTTATCCTTACAAGCATGCACATACACACACAAGCACATGCATGTAAAATCTCCTTCCTCACTAATGACACCTCATTGCTTGTGAAAGCTGAGAAAGCAATTCCTCTCAACAGAAAAATCATAATATGTGCAGATATAGTATCTGAATTACTATTTTTACAAATTCATTACAAAATTTTGCAAAAATGTAAATACATTTAGATAATTGTAACTCTTTTCCTTACTAATGTCATATACTTGTATTATAACCTAGCAGGCCTGCATGGCCTCATGTGATTCCATTACGGTACAATGCTGCCTTGAGGCAACATGAAGTTTTTTGTAATTTCCTAAAATACATTTGATGATATATGTGACCCTGGACCACAAAACCAGTCTCAAGTCGCTGGGATATATTTGTAGCAATAGCCAAAAATACACTTTATGGGCCAAAAATCATTAGGATATTAAGTAAAGATCATGTTCCATGAAGATATTTTTTAAATTTCTTACCGTAAATATACCAAACTTAATTTTTGATTAGTAATATGCATTGCTAAGAACTTCATTTGGACAACTTTAAAGGCGATTTTCTCAATATTTTGATATTTTTGCACCCCCAGATTCCAGATTTTCAAATAGTTGTATCTCAATCCATACATCAATAGAAAGCTTATTTATTCAGCTTTCAGATGATGTATAAATCTCAATTTCGACAAATTTACACTTAAGACTGGTTTTGTCCTGACATTGGAAGCAAAATGGACCCCTGTGGGTCATGTGACCACTTTTTTGCATTTTCATTGATTAGTGTTCGAGTTCTACTACCCTGAGATAGCATTTATCAATTAAATGGGTGTCTCATTTTATTTAAAACCCTGAAATAAAGTATGTTGCCTGGAGGCAACACGGTACCATATGATGCAAAATATAAAACCCCCAAACGTTTACAAACCTGATATGGATAAATACAAGAGTGGAAAACCATGTTTGTTACATAGGAAAGCCTTTCACTGATGCACTGTGAAGTGAATTTGTTGAGAAGTTCCTCACTAAAGTAGAGAAAAAGACATCGATAACACAGTAAAACTGTATTTTCATAGTGGGTCATTTAATAAAGTCACTATATTACTTTTTAAAATATCTCATTAATAACGAAAGGCATGTAACTGCATTTTAGGTTGATTTACAGTAATTTACCTTTGCATCATAAATACATACTCAGTCCCAGAGTGATCTTTAGTAAACATGGTAAAAAGATGTCCAAACTGATTAATAATTTAATAGTTGTAGTATATAAAAAATACAAAAATGTCATCATGAGATGTTTGAGTGTAAACGAACAGTGAGAATACAGAGGGTATCTAAATTTTCTCAAAAAAGTCAAGTAGTACTAGTTCCTGTTCAAAAGTTATAGTACACAGGACACACAAATGAGACATGCAATCAACCTTTTGCATTATCTGGCAGAGTTTTGCCTACAAATACAGTGTTTCCCCTAGGTTTATGGCTTTGGGGGGAAGGTGGTGGGGGCGGGGAGGGGGGGGGGGTTGGGGATGGTGTTCCGTTTATTTTCTTGTAAGATCCAGCCCCTTCACCGTCACTCACAGCCTTTGCACGTGTTTTGCTCACGAGCCGCACACACCCCAAAATGAAACTGCTTAATCGACCATCGATAGCTTTTATCGATTACGTCTCTTATCGACAATTAATCGATCATCGATTAATCGTTGGCATCCCTAATTGAAACCCAAACTTTTATTTTGATAGGTTGCCGTGAATACCTTTACATTTCTGTGTGTATATGATATGAGGATAGTTTTACTCAAATGAAACGGTCAAATGCTGATGAAGTGACTCTCAGAGCAGTTCTGGAGATGTTGTTCATGTATTTATGTCCTCATTTAGTGAGGCGGCAGACGTTAATATCACCGCAAGCCTCACGCGCGCTTCTGTATGAGTAGCAAATGCACCATACATTAACACAGAGACAGGTAGAAGTCATATTTAAATAGTCGTTTTGCGGCTTAATATTTACAAATACTAGTGGGAGTGGGCTCACTTGTGTGTGCACGTACGTTTGTATGTGTGTGTGTGTGTGTGTGTTTGTGTGTGTATTAGAGCTGCACGATTCTGGATAAATTGAGAATCACGATTTTTTTTCTCAAATAGAGATCACGATTCTCCCACGATTCTGAACTAAACAAAATAATGTGTGACAAAATATTAATTGCTGCAGTCTATTTAATTTAAATGAATTATTAAACATTTTAATATATAATACAGTATGGCCAGGTTTCACAGACGGGGCTTAGACTAAGCCAGGATTAGATCATAGTTCAATTAAGACATTTAAGCAATTTTTATAAACATGCTTAGAAAAAAACATTACTGGTGTGCATCTTGAGACAAAACAAAGGCACTGATATATTTTAAGATCAGTCAATGCGAGTTTCTTTCAGATGAAACAGCTCAGATTTACATTTTTGTCTAGGACTAGGCTTAAGCCTTGTCTGTGAAACCCGAATCTCGAATGAATGATTCAATAACAAATACATTTTTTAACAGTCACTTGTCGCCACCTAGTGGCGAAATGATGCAATCGACACAAACGTTATTTGAAGCACCAGTTGCTTTCAAAAGATGAGTGGCTCTATTTTGATCGCTACCATAGACATCAATGTTTGTAGCCGAACTATAAACTTTTATCCCAGTATTTCTATGAATGACTGTAAGACAGAAATAATACTGTGTAGTTGAAAAGACTGTTTGTGAAGCTTTTTCTTACCTAAACATGTTAACTGTCTGCTCTCTGGATCAGCAGCAGCGCAAATGCAGATCTGAATATTCCGGTATGATTTTTTCTAAGTTTTAATAGACACGGGCGAATCGTTGTCATTCAGAAATTAGATGTGTGGGTATTTGAATCGAGATCGCGATCTTTTAACGATTAATCGTGCAGCTCTAGTGTGTATCGGGACAGAACTCTGCTGTGCGCGATACAGAGCGCGCCAATGTAATGTAACGTTATAGACAGAAATAACATGCCGTCGTGTAAATAAGACAAATAACGTAAGGCTATTTGGTTTGTTTAATAAAAGAACAAGGTATAGACCTGTTCTATAGGGCTGTGACGGTGGCAGATTTTTACCACCGCGGTGGTAATGGACCAACTACCGCCGGTGGCGTGGTGTTCTGTACATATTTATATATATAATTCTGAAACGCAAAAATAAATAAATGAGGCTCAATTATCTGTTAACAAATGTGCTTGTTTAATTTTGCACTTCCGTCTGTGAACACTCAGCCTGCAAAACGCTAATATATATCAAAGAAATAATACAGTTAAATAGGAAAGTAGCCTTAAATAAAAAAAGTTAAATACACCCTGTCCACCTCACGTGAGTGGCGCGGCGAGAACCCATTATAATCAGTGATGCTGTCTACAGATGCGGCGAGATAAGACACGACAAATCCCTCACAGTAAACTGCCTCGTCCTATTTATGACATACTGACACAAAGTTCAAATGTCCTGTAGACAGGCTCAACCTCTTGTGCTGCAACAGACACGGTTCACTGTTCCTCCACCAAGCAAGCGGGCGCGTCCTCGTCTGCACGCGCTCTCTGTGGAATAGAAATCGCGGCTTATGTTGCCACATTTCTTGTTGACATCTTCCATTTAACGCTGTCTCCTTCGTATTTGGCCAGTTTGGAGAAAGCCTCACCAACACAAACCTGACCAGCAGCCGGGCGTTTGCGATCACGTGAACTTGACACTTTACAAATACGGATGGGTGACATGAAAGAAATGATTGGCGATGTAGTATTTGGTTTTCCAACTAGGCAGAGCCGGGCACCTCTATCAGGGGGGCATTTGAATTTCTAGGGGGGGCACAAATCACGTTGTGTGTGTGTGTCTGTGTGTGTTGTGTGTGTGTGATCTGTGATCGCGTGCAGTTGCTGACGCTCGCTAAAGGGCAATCGCTTTCTTATGTGCGTTGTTTTATCGGTTTCACTTTCGCTTTCGAAATCGATCACATTCAGCAAGGAGGGGAGAGGATGGAAAGTAGGGGGCACAGTAACTCGTTTGTCGTTTGTAACAAGGTCCATCGCTTATCACGAAATTAATTTGCTGAATGCAGAATAAACACATTTTCCTGCGCTCAAACCTTCCAATCTAAATGAAACGCCGTTTATGGCGTTTGAGGTAATTTGTGAATTAGCATAGATTTCTAGTCTAAATAAAACAATTTGCAACTGTTACTATATTACACTTGTATACACAACTTTGTATTATGCTTGTTATTAAGTGTGTGACGTCACGTGCACTACCGCCGGTGGCAACAGACAACCGCGGTGACAACCGACCACCGCCGGTGACGCGGTTGTCACGGTGACCGTCACAGCCCTACTGTTCTATAGGAAAGGTAACTTTAAATTACTTCTGTTGTGATCTGGCGCTTCAGAGAAAATAAAATTAAATAAAATGAACTTGAGCTTCAAGGGGGGCGGGGGGGGCCCTCCTAAGGTAATGGTAGGGGAAACACTGAAAGAAATGGTGATATCTCGGTACATGTAATTTAGAGAACAAGTAAACATTGTTCATTTACATATATTACCAACACTGTAACAATACAAAGCTGGTTGAAAATATGTTAACATACCTTTTAGGGCAATGATTACAATATAAGGATAATATTTGGCAGCTTTGTATGTTCATCTATAGTTGGCATCATCTGAAGTCATCGTGAGTTTTGGCATCTTCTGAAGTCTTCACGAGTGAGGCTGGATCCAAACTGGAACTTGCATAATCTCTAGTAGATGGGCATCCCGAGACAGAAACAGGAAACCAAAAGGAGAAAAATTAGCATAGCTGCTGTTCGTATTATTTCACACAAAAGATTATCTATTTCATCACATATAACTGTAGTGCACGGTTATGATATGTGTTATGTGTGAATATCTGTTAAACTGTAATTTATTTCTGTGATCAAAGTTGTATTTTCAGCATCATTTCTCCAGTCTTTCAGTGTCACAATAGACCCCAAACCTCTGAATTGTACTGTACACTAAAAGTTTATGTGGCAAGGGGGGCGTGGTTCAGCAAGGTCTGCAGCGGGAGAGAGATTCGGGAGCCGAGCATTGAGTAAAGTGCAAAATGATAAACACCTGTGTCTGATTGCAGTAATTGGCGTGGATAAGGTTATGCTGATTTTATTTTTTTTTTACCTTGAAACAACTCTGATTGTAATGTTTTGATATGATAACTGATATGATGGTTTGGTTATACTTGTGATCAATGATGGTACAATTGGCCGGATAAAAAGCCACCGGAGAACGGGAAGGTGGAGAGACTGGACTGAGAGCTCGTGCGTGCTTCTCCCGAAAACAGTGGGATGAAACACGCCCCCTCACCACAGTTTAAAAGTTTAGTTTAAAAAAGAAAAGAAAAAAGAAATTCATATTTTTATTCAGCAAGGATGCATTGAATCGATCAAAAGTGAGTGTAAAGAATTTTGCTTAAAATAAATGCTGTTCTTTTGAAATTTCTATTCATCAAAGAATCCTGAAAAAAAACAAACACAAAAATATTCAGCAGCACAATTGTTTTCAACATTGATAATAATCAGAAATGTTTGTTGAGCAGCAAATCAGCATATTAGAATGATTTCTGAAGATCATGTGACACTGAAGACGAGTAATGATGCTGAAAATTCAACTTTGATCACAGGAATAAATTACATTTTACTATAAATTCACACAGAAAACAGCTATTTTAAATTGTAATATTTTACAATATTACTGTTTGTTTTTTTATCAGATTTTTTTAAATAAATTCAGCCTTGGTGAGCATAAGAGATGTCTTTTCAAAAAACATAAAATATCTTACTGAATTTTGAACAAGCGTGTATATTTGATGTTCACTGTGATTTGGAGATGTCTGACATGAGGTTCGCTCAGACTCTGGGGTGCAGGCCATCAGCATTGAAGAATCTAGGAACATAACAAGCAATTTGTCACAGAGACAAACATATTTAGTATACGATGCCAGGTTTATTACAAGGAAAATGTAAATGTCACCTCTAAAGCAGAGGTGAAATGTGGAAAATTGAAAATGTATTTCTTAACGTAACAGAATTTGTTTCTAGGTTTACTTATTTAATATTGCTCATACTGCTTACTTATGGATGTCAAAGCCTTAAAAAATTAAGAAGCTTTCCCAGTTCACCTGTCCTTCTCCGTCTAGGGCTCCCTTCAGAAATTGTGAAATCTTGGAGCTTCCCCTGTTGTTTGTTTGTTGCTCCTGCAATCAATAGTTTTGGTCAATATTTGTTTATGAGAGATCACAACACGTTTGAACTTGATTCAGTTTATTGTCGCGCTGACGTAAGTGACGTCACCGATTAACGGTACAGTGTAGGCTATATGTTCAGGTTAAATAAATGAGCCTATTTCCAATCACCCACTGAAAAAATACCAGCAAAACTTTTACAGAACTCTCATCTACACATAAATATGTAATTAAAGTCTCAAACTTTCATAAAGAGCTCAGTCTATGGAGTTAGCCTAACGTTGAGTCCTCTGTAAACGGCTAAGATGCTAACGGACTTGTTCGAAGACATTAAACCATTTATAAATTTAATTCAAAAGAAGCGAGTCAATTACAAGCAAGAGAAGTGTCAGGAACAGTTGTATGTAATATTTGTGTGATTTTAGGGACTAAACTTACCGAAAACAGTAAAAACAGCAGCGAAAGACAGAGCTTCCTGCTTGTCAGTCGTCGTGTTGGCGCCTCGTTTCCATGACAACTCCCTCCACGCCAGTGTTTGAATGAGACTCGATTGTTCAGCACGCACGCCCATTAAAACACGTCACAGTCACGAAGAATTTACATAAATAAACATATAAAATTAGAACATTACATAAATAAATAACTTAAATATAATTAATTATTATTAAATCATCTATTCTTTTTCTATTCTTTTGACTTGTTTTATTTTGTGTGTGTGTGTGTGTGTGTGTGTGTGTGTGTGTGTGTGTGTGAGAGAGAGTGTGTGTGTGTGTGTGTGTGTGTGTGTGTGTGAGTGACTGTGTGTGTGTGTGTGTGTGTGTGTGTGTGTGTGTGTGTGTGTGTGTGGGAGTAAGTGCAGGGCACAGGTGGGTATATCGATGTGGGAGAAGTGGATTGGGTGAGAGGTAGTTGATGTGAGGGGTGTGGATGGGTGAAGAAAGTGTGGTGGCAAGAGTGGGTTTGTGGGATGTGGGTTGTGTGTGTATGGCTGTGGGAGGTTTCGATGTGTGTGTAGCAGTCTAGGGTGGGGGGTTGTAGATGTAGGTGTGTCACAGATAGTGCAGCTCTTTTCATGTAGTGATGCTGTTTCTGTGTGACTGTCAGTCTGTTCTCTCCCCTCACTCACCCCCAAACCCCAAACCCCACTCCAACTCACACAACCTACACTTTCAGATCTTTGCTACTGTCAGTCATGCTTTTGAGAATTGTATTTAACAGTAAGTGGGAAACCTAGTTTTGAACAATGGAAGTAGTTGACTTGTGATTACTTTAGCCTGGAAATTTACCAGGAGTCAACAACAACATGTCTTGCCTTAACTGTAAAATTGTCAGAATAGAGAAAAGATGTTAATGAAAAACAAATGTGAGTTTGCATTCTCTATAACAAGTAGTGTTTAATTATTTTACAAACATCACACAATTGATTTTGTAACTTTGGTGCTTGTGTTTATAGTTTTAAAAGAATTCCATCCTTGGAAATAACTGGAGTATATGTAAAATAGTACAAAGTGTTACAGAAAACAAAGAAAATGATAATCTGTACATACTAAACGTCCTCAATCAGTCCTTAATGACTCAAACATTCCAGAAGTTATATTTATTTATGTGTAACTTGTCTGAATGGGAATTAAATTAATATAAACTTGTGTATCAGATTATTTTCTTGTCAAAGATATTGTAAAAAAAAAAAAGGCTAGTATTTTTTAATTACTGATGACACTAAAATTGTTATTTATTATATAAATACTGTGTTTGTTTCATTTGTATTTTGTTACAAAGCTGATTATATTTGGTCATACAACTATGGTGAATGTATTTCTTCAGACAATAATTTAATCTGATTTGAGTCAGGGCATGCTACAGATTTATGCTATATTTTATGCTATAATTTATTTGTGAAACCAGTTTTATAATTTTGTTTTAGACTCCTCTCAGATATATTATATCATTAGCAACTAGAATAATTTAAGATGTACCATCTAGCCTGCTTGACTATGATACTAAACTACGCTTGAATTTAACCTTGTCAGTAAGTGGAACAATCTGATTAATTTGTAATTAGGTAAAATAGACACCAGCTAAAACCAGCCTGGCCAGAATGGGAGACCAGCTTGACCAGCCTAGACAGGCTGGGAGACCAGCTAAAACCATCCTGACCAGCCTGACCTGGCTGGGAGACCAGCTAAAACCATTTGCTTTCCTGTAGCTCAAATGGTAGAGCATGGCGCTAGTAATGCCAAGATCATGGGTTCGATTCCCAGGGAAAGCAAGAGTTGATAAAATGTAAAACTGTAACTTGAATGCAATGTAAGTCGCTTTGGATAAAAGCGTCTGCTAAATGCATAAATGTAAATGTAAATGTAAAACCAGCCTGGCCAGGATGGGAGACCAGCGTGACCAGCCTAGACAGGCTGGGAGACCAGCTAAAACCAGCTATTTCCAGCTTAAACCAGCTAAAACCAGCCTACCAGCTTAGGCTGGTTTAAGCTGTTTTTTTCAGCAGGGAATTGTCCTGAACAACTCCGTATTCAACTCATCTTTTATGAACGGAGGAAGATTAGACACAATATGATCGTTTTTAACGGTTGAAGAGCATTTCTGGAGTAAAAGTCTCTTTCTTCACTGACTAAACACGTTAAGTAAATCACTCCAGCGCTATTCATACGAGAAGCTGACATTTATCTCACATTCCTGCTGCCCTCAAACTTAATTACGCAGAATAATCCATGCACGACACCAAAAAGCAAATAATAGATAAGAAAGAAGCAGAGTGAAGCAGAGCGTCTCGAGCGCCCCAGGCGGCTGGACTCAGTACAGGTCACAAACCCCGCCCCCTCCATATAATCTAATGAGACGCGAGACAAACTAAATTATAACATTACTCTTCTAATATTTGTTTCCAAAGATGGGTTTTGAATTTGAATGTAGTTTTTATCTCGCTGCTGATGGACTGGAGTGAAACTCTTTCAGTTCTAGTTATTATTTAGCACAACATCCATATGTATTTCACCAAGAATTTAACTCTGAACATCGTTGATATGTTTTATTATTTCTATTTGAATATGTCTGCACATTTCAGATTTTAGCGTGTGAACGGGACTTTTATTTTGGAGGGGAGATATGACGTCATAAGGCTGCGCCACGCTCCTGCTCTGTTGTGATTTGTCTGAAGAAAGGTTTGTGTTTTGAGCATTTGAACTGTTCAGACACTTTATGCTTCTAATGATAACTCTTAAATTAATGTTTTATTACTGAAAGCAACATTGTAATGCTTTGTATAACATTTTAGAAGGTTTTATTTATTTATGTTTTTAAGGAAAGTGCATCTGCACATGAGTAACATTTATTTTCTTTGTTAATTATTCTCATCTTGTCCAAACTCACAGAAAAACATCCACGTGACACACTATTATAAAGATGGCGTTTATTAAAGAGGAAAGTGAAGACATTAGGATTGCAGAAGTATTCAGCATCAAACATGAAGATACTGAGGAACAAACAGGTTGGTTTCTTTCTCAAAGCTGAACTCAGTCATTTGATTCTTATTCACAGTACAGCTCTACAGAAATGAATCATATTTATGAAGAATGTTATATGATTTTCCTAATTATGGCTTTTATTTGACCTGGAGTGTAGGCCAGGGCCGGTTTTAAAATACAGAAAAAATAAGAATATATATATATATATAGTGAAATATTATTACAATTTAAAATATATTTCTGTGATGCAAAACTGAATTTTAGATAAAAAGCCCGTCAAACAGTGCCTGATTACTGAACTAAGTTATGTTTTGTGCTAATACTGTCAAAACACACAAGGTTTATGTTTAGACTATGTCTAAAATTAAAGTAAACAGCTGAGAGAAACGGATGCGTGTCTGTATATTCTGCGTGCAGGTCTTAAAGGGACAGTACTAAACATGCTGCCGCTTGTCATTAAAGGGATAGTTCACCCTAAAATTTAATTTCTGTCACTATTTTTTCACTCACATGTCGTCCCAAACCTGCATTAATTTATTTCTTGTGCTGAACAAAAAAGAAGATATTTTGAAGAATCTGGGTAACCAAACAGTTGCTGGTCCACATTGACTTTAACAGTAGGAGAAAAAAAATACTATGTAAGTCACTGTTGACCAGCAACTGTTTGGTTTTCCACCTTCTTCAAAATAGCGTTTATGTTTAGCAGAAGAAGGAAACTCATCCAGGTTTAAAACAACTTTTGAGTGAGTAAATGAAGGTATAAAAATAAAACACTAGCCTATTTTAATTTTCGGGTGAATTATTCCTTTAATGTTAATAAAACACCAAACACAAAGAGAGAAATCACTCACTACTCTTGACTGAAAAACTTTAATACAGTTGTTTTAATAGGAATCAGTCTATATAGTGTTTTATTTTTATATTTGCTCATTCAGTTTCTTGAATGCTGCTAAATACACCTACTGTACCTGAAAATAAAACACTGTTTATTTTATTTGTATATTATGTGTATTTGTAATGTGTATCTTTGCTCTCATTTTTTAATAACAAGGATGAAATAATGACAAAGATTTTTATCTTCACCCACTTTGGTCTAAATATCTGCCGTACTTTTTTATATTTTGTTACCTTAAAAGGCTTTGTCTTTATAATAAGGAAATTAGCTTGTCTGTAATGCTCAAACAACTTGCAAAATAGAAAAACCAACATGACAAAGAATCGTGATAAAATTGTGAATCATGATATTTCTAAAAAAAAAATTTGATATTTTTGCCATATCGCCAACCCCTAGCCACCCCCCCCCCCAGTCCACGATTGTGCCCTCGTTACGCCATTTTGCCCCTGCCCCTCCGGAGGTCTGTGCACGCCACTGATCTCTGGTATTTTCATAATAATTAAGTGTATTTATAATCAATTTCTAATCGATGCATTAGTAGCCTATGGAATGTATTTTCTGCCTCATTCTCTGACAAGAAGCTACAGAGGGGGACCAAACCCATACAAACACCCCCCATCCACGATTGTGCCCCTCCGGGGTCTGTGCCCGCCACTGATGTTATATAACTGTGTAGTTTAGGGCTGCACGATATTTTGCATGCGATAGTCATGCGCATCTCGTCAGTAAAGACGGTTCTGTGATTAGCCGTAAATCTCCATCACCTGTTTTCAAATGGAGCGGCATTTAATACACAGAACCGTAGTTCACTGACAAGCTACGCAATTCGCGCTCAGAATCGCAGATGAATCGCATGCGATAGTGAACGTGATTTTGCGTAGCTTATCAGTGATCTACGGGCTCTGTGTATTAAATGCCGCTCCATTTGAAAACAGGTGATGGAGATTTACGGCTAATCACAGAACCGTCTTTACTGACGAGATGCGCATGACTATCGCATGCAATGTATCGTGCAGCCCTAGTGTAGTTGATCAAACATTTAATAGTTATCCCTATATAAACATGGGATTTGTGCCTATAATGGTTTAAAAATCATAATTTGAAGATCAATGTACCTCATTCATTGATGAATGAAGAAGTTTCAGAGATGTATATATAAAATGCACTAGATGTATTTATAAAACTGCATCAAAATGATTGAAATGTTGTATAGAAATTGTCTACTTTCTGCTGTTACATCAGGATTCACGTTTATGTCTTTTCACATTTCTTTTTTTATGAGTTAATGAAAATAAACCATTTATTTCAGAGTTGATTGAAGAAAATGAGGAGAATGAAGAATTGAGTGAAGTTGAGGGAATAAATCACTTCAGAACTGAAGAAAAACCTTTGAGTTGCTCTCAAACTCAGAAAGATTTAAAGAAAAGAAGAACCAAGAAATCTTTCACCTGCACTCAGTGTGGAAAGAGATCGACATACAAACATCATCTTGATGTTCACATGAGAGTTCATACTGGAGAGAAACCTTACACTTGTGATCAGTGCGGGAAGAGTTTCTCACGATCATCAACCCTTAAGAGACACATGAACATCCACACTAGAGAGAAACTGTATACATGTGATCAATGCAGCAAAACATTTTTGTGGGCTTCAGACCTGAGAACACACCTGAGAGTTCATACAAAGGAGAAGCCACATTCATGTCATTTGTGTGGAAAGAGTTTTTCACGTCTAGATAATTTAAAAAAACATCAGAAAATACACACTGGTGTGAGAGAGTACATGTGCTTTGAGTGTGAGAAGACTTTTATTACAGCGAGCCGTTTAAAACGACATGAGAGGATTCACACTGGAGAGAAACCTTACAAGTGTTCACACTGTGACAAGAGATTCATTCGGTCAGAACACCTGAAAACACATGAGATGATTCACACTGGAGAGAAACCTTACAAGTGTTCACACTGTGACAAGAGATTCATTCGGTCAGAACACCTGAAAAGACATGAGAGGATTCACACTGGAGAGAAACCGTATCACTGCACTGCATGTGGGAAGTGTTTCAGTAGTTCATCTTCTCTACTCAGACATACAATAAACAATCACAGTAAGTAGATCATCTTCAGATATTTCAGGTCTGATGCTGCATCCTCACCAAACGTGACACAGTAATGCATCAAGCAATACAATATAATCTGGATAAATATGTCATAACAAGCAACATGACAGAAACGTTATCTAAAGTTTCCACAGTGAATAAAGTTCATCTTCAAAACCAGCAGATTCAACTGAGATTCAGATCAACTCAAAGATGGAGTTCCTCCCCAAATAACAATGTCAGAAGGTTTTATTCTTGTATATCATGTTGCTTCATGATATAAATCATATCATTGTGCTTTCTTATGAGTTTCATATTATGTTGAATTGTCTTATAATGCATAGGGTAAACGTACCCATTAAGCACACTTTCATTTTTGAGATCAGATTATAAAAATAAAAAATAATTTATTATCCTACTTGATGTCTTAACCAATTGATATGTTTGTTACTATATGCATCCTATAATTTCAAGTCAATCAGATCATTGCACGCTGAGATAAGTCTGGAAGGCGTCCAATCATATCGCTCGGTCCGAACATTACAATAGGCTGACTGCCTGCTGTCAATGTATGTATTTGCATACACACCGTTCACACACACATTCAGTTAAAGTTTAACTGAAAATTTAGTGTTTAATCATGTCATTTTACATTATTAACACTATTTTTCTATTCTGATATTGTGCAGTTGCTTTGACACAATTTGTATTGTTAAAAGCGCTATATAAATAAAGGTGACTTGACACATGATCATTACACTATTGCAGACCGAGCGAGAATGGAAGGTGTTATTGCTGTAATATTATGTGCTTTGTACTGTAATGTTTTCTCAGCGGTGAATGAGACATGAGGTCTTTTTATAGATTGTATGGCTTAGATCACTACTATTTCACAATGACAATATGTACGAAACCGTCAGGGAGTCAAATTGATCTCTGAAAGTTTTCTCTAATCTACGTTTGTCTGAAAACAGTGTTTTTCCCCAGAATAGGCCACGTGTTGAATGATGTCAAGGCCTTTAACATTTAAAGAAGGTTTATTTTATTTTGTTTTTTTTGTAAAGCTGTTAACTTAGGGGCTCAAGAGAGGGTTAAATAATAATAATAACCCATGAAAAAATAATAATTGTGAACATTTTCACAAATTAGGCTATACCTTAAACAAGTGATTTTGCCTCGACACAGACTGCATGTTTTTTGTTGTTGTTGATTTGGAAATAGCCATTAAACGTGAAGAACATCTATTTTCCACGTTTTCCAGAAAAGTGTCAAATGTGTTCAGTGATTCCACACAACTGATTAAGGTAGCTCCTAAAATCTACAATTAAGTTGTTTGAACTACAGAAAACTGGATAAAAAAAGTTATAAAGTTTAGTTGTACCAGCTCAGTTATATTGAGCAGATTCTACAGTAGTATATTCAAGTCTGTGTTTTTGGTTAGCATTGTGGTGAAGAGTGGAGTTTTTAATCATTGCAGTCCAAAATTATCTTCAGTTAAAATATGCAGCTAATACACTGAACAAATAAAACACTGTTTATCATTGCACTGACATTAACACATTCATTGCATGAAGCAGCAAAAACCATGGTCATCAAACAACTATCCCATAAACTAAACTCAACTCTACTCTTCAGCACAATGGTTACCACAAAACTCTTTGTAAAGCCCAAAATAACTTTAAACATTAGCAGGTCTTTCCTTTTACACTTTATTTAAACAACTCTTTCAATTTAAGTTTAAGTGATTACATGCATTTATTAACATGGACGAGAGAGGATCCAGTAAAATTGTGAACAGTGAAAGATCATTTTTTGACTGTACCTTGTGTAGAAGTTATTGGTGTGGTTGTAGTTGATTTTGTGGTGTGGACTGGAATCACTGTATCATCTTGAGCTGTAAAGATGAATGTTAGTTCAGATGCATCAAACTGTAGAATATGACAATCATATTTAATTAGTAAACACACAAGATAACTCTAGCATCATTATATTAGCAGATCTAACAGACACTCTTCAGTAACTGATTGATGAGATTGTTTTCTGACCTGAATTCTTGACAGTATATGTGACTGAGCTCTTGACTTGATCTCTGTGAGTAACATTACATCTCCACGCTCTGTTGTGATCTTCATTCAGGAGCGTTGTAGTCCGAGTGATGAGACAGTGATCTGATGAGTATAATATCTGATATCTGAGTCTGATATCTTCAGTTTAACACCAGCCTGATTCACCCAGAACAGCTCAATTCCCTCAGAATGGATCAAATCATCTAAAGCTTATAGTTTTAGTAATAAAATATAAGGTAAGGTAGTAAATAAGTATAGAATAGCACCGTGTGTTTGCTTATGTGCATCAATCCGAGCGTAAATGGTGAGAGATGTTGAAGCAGATGAAAAGCGTTTAGTTAATGGTGAATATTGACCTATCGTGCGTCCTGTTGCTGAGCCCCGCCTTGATGTAATGATTGACAGCTAGGGGGCGTGCTTGGCTCGGAATGCATTTTCAAATCCACAATGACTTAAACTATATTCATCGCAGGGTATTTAATGAAAATGCAATTGAAACGTCATATATGTAAGTGTAAGTGCATACAGTATATGCAAATTTTCATTTTAGGGTGAACTCTTTTTATCCCTTTAACACTAGTTTGGCTTTATTTTAGTATTGTGACATTGTGTATCCTGACACACAGTAAGTGCTGTGTACTATATTGAAAACTTACGTGTTAGATTGATAGTGCTCATTTTGGTCACCCACAACTATAATGCCAACAGTCATGTCCCTGATGAACTCCTCTTGAGAACCTGTGCTTTAATAGAAACAAAGGGAAGCGTTAAAATATGCCTTACAATATTAACAGTCACAGACAACAATAAATATGTGCACTTATAAAGTAAATAAAATTTACTTGTCCAAGCTCTACAATGTGACAGTCGTTCCCATTATGTCTGCATAGCACTTTAACTGCAGAAGGACTTGCTGAGGTCCATCCACAATAATTCTGTGCTGATCTTTAGTCCTTCCATAATATCATAAACATGGAAAATAGAGAAACATGTTAAAACAACACTATAAATAATCTTGACAGAGAAAGTCAAATGTCATTGCTAGTTTACATTTCAATTACCAAAACCATATTTTACAATCCAGAAAAGGCTTTTAAATTACATAACACAGGAAATTAGAACAAAACAAAAGCTAATTTTACACATTTATGACAATCCTTATCGCAGGGCTATTTATACAAGATATACGCCATTATTGCTTTTCAAACCTTCAATTTTGTAACTGACCCTATCTTCACGCAGCGTTACGATGGGTTCCGGTGAGGCACTTCAGTAACTGAGAGAAGAGTTTGTACTGTTAGAACCTCATCTGAACCAAGATGCTGTCAGACAAATGCACGCTCTCCAAACGAACTCTGAGAGAGGTGCTCATGGGACAATCTAAAACGCTTAATGTGAAAAATGCTTAACGTACGTAAACAACAACCAGGGAAACCCACATTTTTGTCAAACCTTACTTGTAATAAACACTAACTTCTGTCAAAAGAACGAGCTCTTATTCAGCATATAAAGTAATATCACGTTAAGCGTTCTCCCCCATAGAAGTCTATTATAAGGAAACAGCTTAACGCCCCCAAATAACAAAGCGTTCATGGTCAAGTTTATTGATTTGTCTGCGCATTTGGATCATAACATGCGGCATACGTACGGTCGATCAGCAGACAGTCCTATACAGAGAAAAACGAAACTTTCCTATACACACTTTCACTTTGAAATAAAGATTGTGATCCTCCTGAAAATGAACATTGTGAAGAGCGACTTCATCCAGAGGAGGACATCGTTTCTGATGAGTGAGTATATTGTTTATTTCTTTCCTTAGGAACATTTTGCATGGTTTTACTATAGCAAACATGCAATGACCACGGTTTTGGGACAGACTGAGCACAGTTTTACTACAAATACCATTGTTGTATTTGGGTCATTCTTCTTTTGTTTTTTTCTAATAAAATATATTGCTATGCATTTAAAATTAGTTTAATATGTTATATCCATTAAAATGAAAGCTTAAGAACATTTTGATTTTTAAATAATTTCAATCAAACACTGGTAACACTTATGTCTGTCATTTTGAAGTAACACCACAGACATAATATATAACACCAGACTTTATATCGCAAGTTACTATAGGCTCTGTGGTGTTACCAGAAAAGACAGTAACACCACAGACAGGGCCTGCCTCCCAATGTGCATACTATCCATCCTAAATTTTGTGATAGTAGTAATTTTCAATACTATTTAAAGGGAAAGGGAAGTGGTGTGTGGCCAAGTATGGTGACCCATACTCGGAATCTGTGCTCTGCATTTAACCCATCCGAGTGCACACACACAGCAGTGAACATACACCTGGAGCAATGGGCAGCCAATGCTGCGGGGCCTGGGGAGCAGTTGGGGTTTCGGTGCCTTGCTCAAGGGTCTCACCTCAGTCATGGTATTGAAGATGGAGAGAGTGCTGGTTATTCACTCCACCCACCAACAATCCCTGCCGGACCTGAGACTCGAACCCACGACCTTTGGGTTACAAGTCCAACTCTCTATCCATTAGGCCACGACTGCCCCACAAGGTAGATAGGGTGGATAGTATGCACAACACGTGAAATTATCAGAAGTTTAGCTAACTTTAAGAAAATGAATAAGAAAGCATGCACCCCTCTTATCAAGCAGCACCTGCAGTGACTTTTACACACAGGAAGTAGTCCAAATAGAATTCCCCCTTCTCTTAAAGGGGCGACATCCATTGTTGTAACACCACAGACATGAATTTGGGTGACACAACTTTTTTCTTAAATATAACAAATGTATTTTTTTAAAACAATTTAATAAAATTGTACGTTAAATAAAATCTATATTCACAATATAACCACTTTATTTGTGTTAAAAATGTTATATTGTTGCAATTACATTCCATGAAACCTCTCTATGGTATGGTGGGAACATCCATATTTTGTTACAAATGCAATCTCTAAAACTCAATTAAATATGTATTTCAAAACAAAAATGTATCTATTAACAGTGCACAAATTGTGTTTACCCTACAGAATATAAACATGCAAACATTTTATGATTTATTGGTATTTAAAGTTTATTTCAACTGTTGTAAAATAGAGGGCCACCACAAATGAAGCATGACCCATTTATTTTAAGTAGGCTAAATGTTAGTATTTTTATTATTTGCCTGTGTACAGTTATGCTACTGGTATTGTACTCTGCACAATATGCTAACGATCATTTACTTTTTCTTTGGTTTGTGTCTGCATTGCCAGTTTTGTGTGCTTTAAAATGGCATGGTGAAGGACACATGCCAGACATGTGATGTTCATCAGCTGCAGAGGAACTGTTTCCAAAAATGACACAAGGATGTGCCACAACGAGCTAAAAAATAAGCCTCTGACACTCATCGTGTATATTTTGATTACAGTGTGCACTATTTACTTTGTAAATAAATTGCAAATAAAACATCTGTTTTTTTAAATCTCCTAATATTCTCTCTCATCTCCACCTTGAGAGGTCCATTAGGAGGTTGGATCTTTATATGCCCAGGTGTGAGGCACATCAGTATTTATGGCCATTGACACTCCCTCACACATGGTCTTTCCACAACAAAAAGTGTCTTACAACTGTTAAATCACTATATTGTTTTATGTGAATAAGTGAGTAGAATGGTTTTCACATCTTTTTGTAGCAAACTTTCTAGTCTACAACATCCAATACTCAAAAGTCTTGTTATGTTTAGTATGAGTTTTCTGACCTTATTTCAGTGACTTAAAAAATATATTTTTATTAACCAAACATAATTGTATCAAAATATGCAAGCAGGTACATACATGTTGATTGCATATTATTGTAGCACAGTTTGTGCTCAACACAGTGAAATAATGTTTATAAACAAATGATGTTTGTAAGGGTAAGTGAAAACTACTGAAGAGCCCCACACTGAAGCCAGGAGTTAGCAACTTATCTTTCAGCTTCATTTCATCAATTTATTTTCAGGCAGGGCATAACTGGGTGTAGTCACATATAAAGTAAGACACTTTTTTAACACTTACGCAATGCACGATGGCTTTTGAGCTTTCTACCGCAGATATATTACAACTAAAATGACAGAAATGTGGTTTTCCCCTGTCATTGTTAAGGTAGCATACATTGAGCCACGGTATGGGGGAGAACACTTAACGTGATATTATTCACTTTATACGCTGAATAAGAGCTTGTTCTTTTAACAGCAGCAAGTGTTTATTATCAGTAAAATTTGACATAAGTTTGGTTTTACACAGTCTTTGTTAAGGTACGTTAAGCCACATTAAGCTGTTTCCTTGTAATGGACTTCTATGGAGGAGAAAACGCTTAATTTGATTTATTCACTTTGTCTGTGGAATAAGGGTTCATTCTTTTGACAGTAGTTAGTGTTTATTATAAGTAAAATTTGACATAAGTTTGGTTTTACCCGGTTGTTGTTAAGGTACGTTAAACCACGTTAAGATGTTTCCTTGTAATGGACTTCTATGGGGGAGAAAACGCTTAACGTGATATTATTCACTTCATACGCTGAATAAGAGCTCGTTCTTTTAACAGCAGCAAGTGTTTATTATAAGTAAAATTTGACATAAGTTTGGTTTTACCCGGTCGTAGTTAAGGAACGTTAAACCACGTTAAGCTGTTTCCTTGTAATGGACTTCTATGGGGAGAAAACGCTTAACGTGATTTATTCACTTTATCTGTGGAATAAGGGCTCATTCTTTTGACAGTAGTTAGTGTTTATAACAAGTAATGTTTGACAGAAATGTTTCCCTGGTCGGTGTTTAGGTACGTTAAGCCACGTTAAGCATTTCAGAATGTCCCGTATGAGCTTCAAACATTATCAGGAAGGATATTTCAAAGTAAAGTAACAAAAAGCTCTACTTCCTTTAGTGGACTTTGATAAATCCTTCATATTATCAATAGTCCAGAATGTTGTGTCCTCATTACAGGGGCTGCTGCTGCCCCTGTTTGTGCTTATTTTGCTTAATGTATCTGGTTTAAGGAAATATTCAAAACCATACTGCGTGATCCAACTCAGAGTGAATATTTGTGTATATAACTGTAGACAAGAATCTGTTAAATCTTTCTACGCAGTTTTTTAAAATGTATGATGTTCTGTATGTAACAAAGAAACAAAAATACAAAAGTACAATCTTGAAATGTGTTTTTGTTCTAAATATTATAAGTGAATATAAAATCAGAACTGACCCCTGTATATTTTATTACAGCATCGTTAGTTTAAATTAAAAAAACCAGGAGAAAACGAGGTTCACAAAAATTAAAGGCAATCCCCAACCTACTGCTTCAGGAATAACGAATAATTGTTTACAGATAACGAATAAATGATACAGCGAATAAATAATTGTCTACGAACAAAAGCCCTTAGTGTCGGATTACGGAGGACTCAATATAGCTCAGTCCTTGTAGTCCCTGTTTCCACAACTCAAAAAAAAAAATTACTCACACTATTTTAATATCAAGTCACACCGTCGTGACACCAGCGGCACACTAAATAAAAAAGGTTCTATTTAGCACTAAAAGGGTTCTGTTTAGAACCATTTTTATTAAGAGTGTAGTTATTATTTATAAACTTTACAGGCACAGATCTCATGTTTCTGTCGTGATAACTATTACATTTATTTGATCAATGACACAATTATCTAATGTAATATTAACATTACAATTTATGCAGCAGTGCCATCATCCCAGCAAACACAAAAACGTTGTAAAAACGTTTTTTTTAACGTTGTGAAAAGGTTGTGATAACGTTTTTTTCCTACGTGTTTAATACGACAGATGTCGGGTTTTTTTTACGTTTTAAATACGTAATGTCACAACGTTGCGAAAACGTTTTTTTAACGTTGTTTTAACGTTACTAGGCACGTTCTAAAAACGTAAATATCACGTTGTATGTGGTACTTTCTGGACGTTGGCTTTTAGTATATTTACTGGATATATACTGGATATTTAACGTGCCTATAGGCAATATACATTTTTTTTTTTTGGAAACGAATAAAAAGAACATCCCAGCAATCACAAAAAACTTTAGACTAGAAACTTATCTTTAGTACAGTTTAGTACAGTTCTATCTGAGACATGTTAAAACACTGAAACATCATTCGACAAAACAAAGTTATCAGTTGATCGATTTATTAAAACAACAGTACACATATTTGTTCAAACATCGTAAAGAATTTGTTGATTTACTTAACGTATCAATTACAACATCAGTGGATTTATTAATGCAACACAATATGATACACACATCTGTTATAATAAAATCATAAATAATATGAACAAAAAACTATGTTGATTAATCATTTAAGACAGAGATTATTTTGAGAGAATATTTTAAGGAATTGAAAGAATTATATACAATACAAAGATTATAATAAAGTTATATTTAAATAAAAACAAGATGGCGAAAAGTGTCTTCAGTCACTGTCAGAGTCGAAGAGGCAGGGAGACTGAAATTCAAATCAGTGCAATAAAATCAGTTGTTTGCATCTACCAGTTCATCACATCAGTGAAACAATTAATTTGTGAAACAACGTGAAAGTGTACCTGTCCAATTTGGGTCTGTTAAAGAAGAATAAAAAAAAAAAAGTTTGTCATGGTTATTATCGACTGTTGTGGTAAATAGTCTTGCTAGATTAAAGCAGGTCCCAAAAGTATTTGGTCTCATTCACGAAGGACTAATTTGTGCGTGCAATGAAACACGCTGCGAACGAACGTTTTTAACGAACAAATTTTGTTGATTCTCCAAAAATCTCCTTCTAAAAATATATTCTAAATTTATGAAAATAACTATAAAAACAACTGAAACATGTAGGCCTACGAAAAAAACCCCACTTACTCAGTGCAGTCTTAAATTAATATTTCATCTCAACACGACTTACATATTCATCACATTATATCATTTAGGGGTTAAACAGATCGCAGTTTTGATCCGTGAACCACCAGGCCCCACAGTTGCCACGGGTTACTTGCTAAATGTAACCATTACGGAGTGAAAGTTTATTATTTTAACCATGCCTGTAGCGAGCTATGATGTCACCAAGGTCCGGACCTAGGTAGTTTTCAAAAATAATTTGTGTTCAAAAATAAAAATTGTTCACTGAATGGTTGTTTAAAACTATTTACGTATTTTGCTTGCAATTAGCTATGTTGCAATACTACGTTTTAAATACGTTTTAAAAACGTTTTTTTAAATACTTTAAAATAACGTAACCAAAATAAAACGTCTTAAAAACGTTGTAAAAACACCAACCTGGAATGTTCTCTTTAAGTAGTAAAAAAAACGTAAATATTACGTTTGTCTACAACCAAAACGAAACCAGACCAAACTGCAACTTTTGAAAGACGTTGTATTCAGGTGTTAAAATAACGTAATCTGCACGTTGGAAAGAAACGTTAAAAAAACGTAAAAACAGTACCAAAATACAACCAGGATAAATGTTTGTGTGTGTGTGTGTGGCAATGGGAAAATATTGTGATCAGTAGGCTACAACTGTCCATAGGCGCCAATTTATGTCAAACAAAATGCACAGAAATTAAGATTCTTCCAGAAATTAACAAAGTCTAAAACAAAACAGGAAGGAAAGAAACGCTGTGCAAAAACTAATTTTGTATGTTTTCTTTAGCTACAAAACATTAACATTTGGCCAACAACGAGAAACCAGACTATATTAAAACTTTTGTAGGACGTTTTATTTAGGTGTTAAAATAACGTAATCTGCACGTTGGAAAGAAACAATTAAAAAAAAAAAAAAAAAAAACTCATATGAATGTCTGCATGTATGATTAGAGAGTTTGCAAGCTTGTTTATCACCCGTGGTATGAAAATGACCGCTGCGAGATGCTGCCGGAGTAAGCGAGGCTTGAGTTGCGAGTGAGGGCTCGGGCACAGCCAATTCAGCACCACAGCCATGGACTAGGGTTGTGACGGTGAGGAAATTTTCCCACCGGTTAATCGACGTGTGACAACACCATAATACCGGTATTACCGTGGTGGGGGGGTCGTTTGAGTTTTCCCTCTTTTCCTAGCTTTCCTTCGGTTTTAAATAGCCTGTAAGCGCCATGCACCTGTTACTTTCACTTTTAAATTCACGGCAATTCGGCGTCAAGCAGTTGTTTGTTTTTAGTTCGTTTGAGTTTTCCCACTTTTCCTCACGTTCCTTTGCTTAAATAGCTTATATAAGCTCCGTGCGCGTTTTACTTTCACTTTTAAATTAGCTGCAGTTGGGCATCAATTGCTTGAATTCAATTCAAGCAACAACAAAATACAACGTAGAACAAAGATCTTTTATTAACAAAATGAATAAAAATACACCATGCTATATGCCTAATATAAAATAACAAATAACTTATAAAGTTTAAATAGGTATACAAAACTAAAAATCAGTAAAGAATGAGGAACCGATAATTATGAAACGTAGAACATTTATTAGCAAAACGAATAAGAAAGTTTGGAGGCACGGACGGCATACGCCTTTATGTAAAATAATGGGGGGAAATATGCACAGTTTAAATAAAATAAAAATCAGCATACTGTGGAACCAAATAAATGAGAAACGAATGTTTTAAAAAACTTCCATTATCACTTTGATCAGTGGTTCTAACGAATCCGTCACGAATCCAGATGCGGTCCACAATGCTGAATGTTACAGTCTATGTGCTGAACACAATTAAAAAATAACTTTCAGTTTTACAGTTCATTTTAGTTTTTACATTAATTAAAAAATTTACTAAACAAATATAAGCTATAATGTTATGTAAAATAATTTAGTTTTTCATATATTATTTTCAGACATGAGCAGATCTATGTACTCACGTAATTAATGTTACGCATTTAACGAACACTTACAAGCGCGCACTTTGGCAGAATTCAATTCAAATAGTCATCAGCAGCCATTAGTTCTGTAAAACTGAGCATCAGAATGAACAAATTTGTTAAGGGAGAAAACGAAATGTGGAAAATGCCAGCGAAGGAACGCATTCAAACAAGATCGTCGCAGCATCAGCAGCTGGACTTTCGGTTTGCCCCGCGCCACGCACATGTTCAGGTAAAAAGAAACACTCATAGGCTACTACGTAGCAATCATCCTTAATTACAGAAATGTGGCAAAACATCTCTGGAGAGAACCTCAGATTATTAAACTCGAAAATGCTTTTCATATTTGGATCAACATAGGCTACATTTGTGAACGCACACTTTCTGCAGTGCCGCGCGTCAAGTCACGCTTCCGCGCGCGTCTCACAGACTGAAACTTACAATCACAACTTCATTGTGCTGTTACTCCTTTCGAGCAGAATTTCACAAAATTGGTCAGCTCCCGACAGCGTCAGGTGTTTTATTAGGTGAGTAGAATTATTTATTTATTTACTTATTTATTTCAATAAATGTAATCATTTAGATGTCATAATATTTAGACTATAAATAATATTATAAATCTGGTTGGTTTGTATTGATGACGTAATATGTAAATGACATGCTGCAGCCAGTGATATACTTGCACTTGGACCATAGTGCGGCCCGGTGGAAAAAAAGGTTGAGAACCACTGACTTAGATTAATGGCAGAAGTCAACAGGCTTTTCAAAATCCAAAATATTTTTAAAACAGGCACTTTTACATTTCGTTTTGAAACTCTTCTGCCATCGTCTTGTCTGTCTCACCTCACTCTTCGTGTCTGTCAGCTCGACTCACTCTCCTCATGTGTGATAAATGAAATCTGATCTGTGATGCGCGACTGTCGTTCGTTCGGTGCGCTGCATTCAGCAGCCGCGTTCAGTTTTAATTGTAGTGTCCTCTAACTGAACTAAATGATTTTTATTACTATAAAAAAAAATCAAAATGACGGTGAGGGACGGTGCAAGTGACGTAAACGGTGTTGCGGCTTAACACCGGTATCACCGCCAACACCGTCTATCGCAGCAAGCCTACCATGGACCGCACCTGATAATGTCGCACGTAAAGAAAGCAACCTCCTAAGGTTTGAGGAACAGGTACACCTTTAGTTAAGGCATACATTTACCCCCAGTTTCACAGACAATGCTTAAACTAGTCCCAGACTAAAACGCATGTCTGAGCGGTCTCAACTGAATATATCTTGCTCTGACATACCTTTAAATATATAAGTGTCATTGTTCTGTGTCAAGATGCACACCTTTATGTTTTCTTCTAAGGCATTTTTGTAAAAGTTGCTTAAATATCTTAATTTAACTAAGGCCTAGTCCTGGCTTAAGGTAAGCCCCGTTTGTGAAACCGGGCCATGGAGTCTTCGTAGCCAAAGACTACAGAATACCCAAGACATGTCACTCGTATAGTTTTGAATGGGGAAAAATGCAACGCTCAATATGGCCGCTCAATCACAGGAATCCCCGCCTTCTGAATGAAAGAGCCAATCACTAATCGATAGAGTCAGTTGCTATAGAAACAGTCAGCCTTCTGAGACGTGTGCTTAGGACTGCGCATGAAAAATAAGCTTTTTATAACGCTATTTGAGCAAAAGAAACAACATTTATGATACAGTTGTTGTCAGATTTCTTTGGTGATTTCAAATATGAAATTTAATCGTAAGCTTAGTGAACGGTTTTGGAGAATTTGATGTTTCCCCATTCAAAGAGATAGGAGCTGCACTTGGATGCCCGAGAGGCATTTCAAAGATGGCCGCCGAGTGACATGACTTGTCTTAAAGAGACTTTGCCGTAGCGCGCTAAGAGACAGCGTTATCGGGAAACGCAGCCCAGAAAAAGTAGTTTACAGAATGAAAAAAAAAAAATATATATATTTTTTTTTTTATTATTATTGTAGTTCAATTTTCACATTCATAAGAGCACTACACAAAGTTTTCATCTATATAACAATGGTTATTTATGAAAACTATAACAGTAATATGTATTGTTGCATGAATATTAAACACCTAATAAAAGTACACACCCCTTATATAATTTAACAATGCTCATTCATCCAAAAACAGACAAAACATCTTTCACAAACATCTATGTCTGTCTCTTTTAAAGTGCTTAGATATAAGTTGTATGTTATTATACCACAATTCCTAACCACACCCCAGACCTCACTAATTCTCAAACCCTGGCAACGGCCATGTGCTGCATGTTTTGTCTTGCCAGTTTACACATTCAGTTTATTTTTAAACCATTTCGCTGCAAGAAGAGGCGAAAGATAAAGAGAACTCAGTTTGGTATAGGCTAAAATGTTTAAGCCCGTGTTTGATAACGTGCAGACCTTAAATAGGTTGGCAAAATGTTTTTTTTATATAATGTTTGAGGAGAGCGCTGTAAAGCCTCAAATGTTGCAAAGGCGTATAAATAGCACGTCAAATAGAAACATAAAATCGTGCTATTGGTAACATACTTTCATGAGATCGGGTAGGATTTTTTCGCCTCCTGTTCGTGCAAATACGAAATAATCCACGCAATTACTAGTGAATGAGACCCATTGTCTAAATGGTCGGGAACCTTTTCAACTGGCAGAGCCAAAAAGCCCCCATTTTTCCTTAATGCTTTGGCTCAAATAATCTTAATCACTTTTCACATGCAAGTGGTAAATTCAGTGTAAATATCACAACAGGTCAAAGTCCTTACTGTAATATTTGTAATATATTTTCACTCTTGTCCTTCAGTTTAATACATTTGTTTATTATTTAATTAATCTGATCTTAAAGATTAATCTCCATCTATAGATTTCTAGAGACTACCATTCAAAAGTGGTCATGATGAAAGATCATGCTGTTTTGTTGATTTAAATCAAATTATCTCTTTACATACAGTGCATCCAGAAAGTTTTCACAGCGCTTTACTTTTTCCACATTTTGTTGTCACAGCCTCATTCCAAAATTGATTAAATTCATTGTTTTCTTCTAGTGATGCCAGTGGGCTAACAGAGGTGGCATCTGCCACCCTAAAAATTCACAGTTCGTACATTCATGTACTGCCGACATTAAAATCTTGAAATGAATGAAATGTGAGATTGTGCTACAGACAAGTGGGCATCAATTATGAATTATAAATGTTTTACTTAAGTAATCACGGAAAGAGTTTGCCTATATGGCTTGCAAGCGAAAGGTTCCAGATCTGGCCTAACATTATGAAAATAGAAGAAAATAAGAAAAATAATATTACCTCATTGTCATCTTTTGCTCTGGGTACATCAACCTTAAAATAAGAGCACATAAGACAATGCTTAGTTATGCATAGACTTTATATACATATTGCATGCAAATAATTACCCTTAGGTTTTTTGGTCCTCCACGTTTATGCGGGGCATGTTTTAAACACTCTGCCACTTCTCCCTCTATCTCTGCCATCTTAGCAGCCTTAAATGTTTGAAGGCATGCTCCTGAAAATAACATTGACAGATATATGCATGAAAAATTTAAAATAGGAAATATTGTAAAAATGGAATCTAAATAGGCCTACTTTTCTGACTCAAAAACTGTTTCTGTGTATGTAAAAATCTGTCAAGGCAGCCAATATATCTTCAGACAAATACTTTTTATTTTACATTAATGCAGAAGTTGTGCATGTCTGCATGTATTATTTGTTATTTTTGTTTTTAAAGACTCCAAGACCAGTGCCCGGTTGCATAAAGCACCTTAAGTTTTTTACCTTAAGTATGACACTTAAGGCGTTGTTTCCCCTTACCTAAGGGAATGACTTAAGGGTGTTGCATACAATCCCTTAAACCATTCCCTTAGTTAAGGGACACCGTTAAGTATTTCACCCAGGTTTTGCCATTAAAAAAAATCTACTGTTGCCATGGACACGTAATTTGTTAATGCAGATAGCGGTGTAAGTTTTCACAGAAACATAACATTTTCAGGGACTAATGTGAATAAATCTATATTTAAATGCAAAGAAACAAGATGGTCATTTTCATATCCAAAACGAGGCGATATGAACATTGTGAAGCGCTAAACACTCCTATGTAGTGTATTTTTCACTCGACTGTTTTTATAGTTTTATAGTTTCATCTAAGTCATTACATATCGCCTTTGATTATCAGCATGACGCAAAGAGCCCTACTTTATGCACAAAGTGACAGACAGTACAGGTCTACATTAAAATCAGGCTTTAATTAGAGCAGAAAACATAAAATAAAATAAAATCATTTTAATTATTGGAGGGAAAATACTGATTAATAACAGATTAGAAACCTTTAAATATATAATTAATATAATGTAAGGGTGAGGAGTATAATAAAAGGGAGGTGGAGCTCAAGAATACATACATAATCAGTTTTGTTTTTTGTTTTTTTGCTATTTTTAGTGTGCTATATACACTGGAAATGTAAATTGTGTAACAATAAATAAAAAATGTAATAGTCTCTTTTGTAATTTAAATCTTTATTTTGTAAATTGACAAATAAAAGTTGCATTTTGAATAACATTTAGACTATATCTGTTTCATTATATCTGTGCATCTTCTTTTCACTGTCCAAGGTGCTGATTTAATGCAGTAGCTAATTTAGCCAATAAACACACACACACGCGATTTTATATGACTAATGAATGTTTTTGAATGGAATATTTCTATGCTATGGGGTGTGTTTTTATGTTTATATTTGCTCAGAGTTGCTTAAAAACATATTTTTAGGACTGCAATGAGTGGGATTCGAACCCAGGTCCAGACGAGCGTGCCAAAAATAATGTGAAAAAATCTGATTGGTTGTAGGGGTGCTTCAGCACTCTGGACAGCGGCAACAATGCTTCAATTTCATTGGCTGTCGCTGAGTTCAAACTATCCGCGACTGGCCCTCGCGGAGCGGCCACCGGTTCACTTGCTGTTGCCAATCACATTTTTGCTCACGTGAAGGATGTACAGTAGTGATGCGCAGATGAGCTAAAACGTCACCCGAATCCGCAGCTTTAAATAAATTATCCACCCGCCAACCGCCCGCACCTATATTTTTGTCTGATTTAGATAACCGTACCCGATCGTCACATTCAGGGTTCTTGATCATGAAAAACCTGGAAAAGTCATGGAATTTTAAAACAGCAATTTCCAGGCCTGTAAAGTTTTGGAAAAATAAATAAACCCAGAAAGTTTTGGAAAAGTCATGGTTCACAATTCTATGTACAGTAGAATTATGCTTAATCAGGTCCTACATTTCGGTGTGGGATTGCGCATATATTCCCGCAGCTTTCGACTTTAAAATGAGGGAAATTCCTGCAAAACATTTATTCAATATAGCTTGTAGGTTAGATGAGTAAATCAATTCACACAACCAGTCATTTGAAAACAGCGTGAGTGATTCAGCTGTACCGCGTCTTCTCTCTTTGACCTTCTCTTCACATCGGCGCATCTAGTGCTGCTGCACGCTGCGATACAAGACTTTAGCTCGCGTTTCGGTACAGTTGACAGAATTGTCAATTGCCTAATCGGTCATTGTTGCATCGTCACAGAAATGTATTATTTGCACGTCCTTTTAAGTCTTTCGGTACTCGTGCGCTCCAGAGGCGCTTTTCTGTGCGCTGCAGTCACATCCAAAGCGCGCGCTGCGAACAAACAAACAACTTAAGTGGCCAAATACACACAAAATAACGTCAAAATGGTCGTCCTGGTGAGTATCCTCATAAGCATTGTCGGTTTTGTCTTAAGTTGCGAAAGAAAACGCATATGCGTTTGCCTAATAAAGCTGTGCCGTCTGTCATTAATGTTAATCAAACAACAAAAGACAGAAGAAATCCCTCACTGCTCTTGACTAAATAATGTTTTGTTGAATAACTTGAATGTTAATTTACAGTTTATTCAATTTCTGTATCCCATTTAAAACACGTTCATATTTTAGAAAATGTAGTTAATATTTGCACCCGCTACCCACCCGCAAATAATCAAAATGCAATATTTTATTACCCGACCCACGGATTATCCGCAGCGCCCACGGATGTAACCGCCATCCGCGCATCACTAATGTACAGGTGCATCTTTTTTTAATTAAAAATTTGAATCACGCCCCCTACTGGCACGTAGCATACGCAGCTCAATTAGGTGCGGACATGTAGACTCGACAGCAGCAGGTTACAAATCAGGTTGGCTGGAATGTTTATTCAACTTGTATGTTTCATTTCCCAGTGCATAAATGATTACAGGTGAGTTCTCATATATTTTGCCTTTGTAATTAATATTATTGTTCTGAATGCCAATATATGACCGTAAATTGAATGCATTTTAACTGCGTCACAAAGTGAAACTGAGCGTCAAACCGAAACGTCGTACTCACAATGCTGACTCGCTGACGCTTTTGCTCAGAATTGCGAGTTTTAAAGTCAGAATTGTGGGTTATAAGGTCGTTATATAAACTCAGATGCGAGAAATGAGGCATTTTTTCTCACAACTCTGACTCTTTTTCTCTAAATTGCGAGTTTGTTTCATTATTCTGACTTTTCTCAGAATTGTGAGATGTGAAGTCACAATTGTTATAAATCGTATGTTATCAAAAATCGTTTTTTTCAGAATTGCAAATTTATATATTGTATTCTGACTTTATAACACGCAATGACTTTGTAACTCTGAGGGGGAAAAAAATCAGAATTGTGAAATTAAGAAATTGCGATTATCTTTTTGATTTCTAATTCCGTGGCGAAACAAGCTTCCATATTGCAGATCAGCCTTCCTCAGCTTGCCAAAAATGCATTTTTACAGTGGTAGTGATAATAAATGTTGAAACTAACATTGTGATATGCTAATTAGTGTTTTACATCTATGGATTTTGTTGTAGGCAAGTCAAGTGTTGATTTGAAAGGCTAAATCGACTCCTGTTTTTTCCTACTCTATTGGCTCAAACTCGATAATTGTTAAAAAGCATTAAAACACATATTTCTTTATTAAATTGCCTGTATTTGCTGTAAATGGTCTTTTCACTCTATGATCTAGTGCAGTGCTTTCCAAACCTGTCCTGGAGGACCCCTAGCCCTGTACATTTTGTATGTCTCCCTTGTCTAACACACCTGATTCAACTCATCAGCTCGTTAGCAGAGACTGCAAGACATGAATTGGGTGTGTCTGATAAGGGAGACATACAAAATGTGCAGGGCTAGGGGTCCTCCAGGACAGGTTTGGGAAGCACTGATCTAGTGGTTGCATGCTTGCTAAAGAAAACACAATACTTTTTACACTGGCTTAATTGCTGTTTGTAGCTATGCTATTATTTGTGGTTGTTGATTTCTTAGGCTAAACCCTGTCTGTGAAACTGGGCCTTAATTTCTGAATAATTTAGTAGCCTGTTGTCAGTTACTTTCTTACTTGTGATAAGACGCATGATTGGAAGGTCCTGAAACACTTTTTTCCCTTTTCTTCCTTTCAGACTGAAGTTGGACCACAGCATGTTTGTCCCAAATGCCCGCATCATTCGTCGAACTGATTGGCCAACTGTCCCAGAGCAAAACCTGACGCTGAAAGCAATCTACACACACACACACAAAAAAAGTGTCTTTGTATATCATTTTCAGTATTAACTGTGTGTAAATGTGATTGTCATTTGATTGGATAACTTGTTATAGATTTACATTTAGATATATTGAAATTGAGTTACTTTGAAAGATAATTACCATGGATTTTCTGAATGACCTTTCTTCATTGAGTTTTGAACAAAACGCTGACAGCTCTTCTTCTGTCTGCATTTGTTCGACATGGGCCTGCTCTTCAACCACCTGCTGCTGTTGTTGCATTATGATTTCTCTCAACTGACGCAGCTCTCTGATCACTTCGTCAATTTTTCTATTCAGTGTGAGGTAGTCTGACCATAAAAACACATACAAATTATTCATGTTTGCTCTGCCAGGTACAATATAACAAGTAGACACAATAACTCAATGTAGCATAAAAGTAATTACTTTGCTCTTCGTTTGTCCCTTGACATCCGTTTTGATAGGGCAGTGCTGATGCTATTAAAAAAATACATTTCAGAAAGAGAAATTAAGCTTTATTGTATCATACCAGTTACCACAGAAAGTAAAATGAACGAGTAAAATGTTAATGTCATGAAATGAGCCACTGGATATTTCTTTACTTTGCAGACTAAGTTAAGTAGATTTATATGCTATGTAGGCATTGTGTCTTGTGGCTATACTTTTGAAACAATATTTGTTTTAATTACAGTTTTAATTTCTGTTTTGCATATTACTATGGACCAAGCACTGAAGATCCAATAGTTCTTAACTTACATTGAACCCAAAAACTTCTTTACTAGCATTTCTGCCTAGTAATGAATAGCATTAAACATTTTGTATGGGTAGCTTTTATTATTTTTATTGGTTAGTTCGATGTAAACACCTTCAAACAAATTGTACTTGCAGGTTACTTACTGACTTGTGGCAATGGCTCATGCTCCTGCCTGTTCTCTGTAAAGACAGGAGCTTGAGGTCTGTTTCCGGCCAGACACTGGAAGCGAGGACGCTTTGCTGGTGTGACACATTCTGTGAGTGAAGACCAGATATATAGATAAGGTTATATCATGCTAGTGTTGAATGCTTGATTCTGAGAAGTTTACAGTCATTATTTTTTTAGTGACTGAATGAAGTACTTATATGTTTATTCACTTTGCTGTGTTTATTCCAGATTGTTAAAAGCATGATCTGCATGATCTATTTAACATTTTAGAAACTATAATTATTGTAACAATTTTTCCTTATATTTAAGATTATTAACAATAACAATGGATTTAGATTTACCATCCTCAGTGTCACTTTCAAAACGACTAGGTCGCTTATGTGCTCTTTTTTTTATTTGGGTGTCTTCATCTGTTTCCACATTAGAGAGCTCCTCGGCCCGCCTCAGGTACTTCACAGCCTTTTCATAATTTGCTAAAAAAAAAAAAAGTTTTTAAATTTGGTCACAATATTGACAAATATAAATCCATGTGTTAGAAAATTAGACTATATCACTTACAGTGTTCCCATTCAGAGTGATCTAACTTTCCTATCACTTTATTTATTTTATGGCATAATGTACATCTCTTTAATGTACTTTAACTGTTAACATTAGTTTCTACAGTGATCTAAAATACTGGCTAGTACTGAACAGTAAAAATTAAGCACACTTCATACCCTGCTGTTACTGTAGTATTTCACTGTTACAGTAGTCAAATAGGTGGAACATTAAGCATTTATATGATAAATAGTCGAGATTGCATGGTATAATGCTACAATTATTGTTCTATTATTGTTACCAGAAATGTATTTCATTATTTTAGTTTAATGTACATTAGATAGAGGATGGTTGTTTTGTGATAACCAAATATTTGCTTAAATTCTGATGTTGTTCATTGTTTGTATAGTAATGTTACATGTGGGACTTCGATTTATATTTAGGAAGTCACAATTTGATTAAAAAAATTTATGGATTAATGAGTGGTTTTATGTTTTTGTTTTGTTTTTTCCCCTTTTAGGTACATGTAAAACTAGTCCACTTTCATGGAATGCAAAAGAGCAGCTTGGACACTCGGCGACTTGGTCCATGGAAGAAAAAAAATCATACTAGAATAAACAACATAAGGGTAAGTACAATAAAATATTAGCATTAAAGTGTTAGTTGACCCACAAATGAAAATTCTGTCATTAATTACTCACCCTCATGTCATTCCAAGCCTGTAAGACCTTTGTTCATTTTTGGAACACAAATGAAGATATTTTTAATCAAATCCGAAGGCTTTCTGTTTCTCCATAGGCAGCTACACAACTTATACATTCGATGTGTAATGGGGATGAGTAATTAATGACAGAATTTTCATTTTTGGGTTAACTAAGCCTTTAAAGCATTTTAAAACTATCTGTCTGTATAATTATTTGACCCTTAGGCTGACGATACATTTGGGCAACCTTTCGAGCAATGTTGCCATCAACGGGCAACCAGGTGAGACACATGTTGCTCACAACCAATCTAAAGTATCCAGATAGAAATTTGTTACCCATTCTCAATGGGGAAGTGCCCAAGCAACATTGCTCAAAAAAAATTGCCTCGCAAAATGCTCAAAATGTTGCCTCGTGTATCATCAGCCTAAGTGTACAGTAACTGTCAGAATTTCATTTCAGAAATATGTTTTTTAGCAGGTGTTCATTGTAATTATAATTTCATAATTTTCTCTTACACGTGAAGGATTTTTCTATAATTCTTATCTTGAAAAGTTTCCATGTCTTCTTATCTGGCAGTTCTCCATTTTTTGCCTTCTTTGATGGCTCAGATGGAGGCCAGTAGCAGCTCAAAACCTGTTTGTTCATTTAGACAAATACCTAATCACAAACCAGTCAGAAACTGAAAAGTCTTTTTTTTTAACAAAGCATAAGCATTAGCAATACTTACATTTCCATTTGCCACAATCCAAGTTCGACACACAATTGCAACGGTCTTCTCTTTTTCAAATTCAACCACAGTGTAGGTAATCATCTAAAAAAAATGTAATTTGGTTAATAAAAGAGTAATTATGTAGCAAATATAGACATAATTTTTGAAATTATACACTTACAGGTATTTGACAAAGTTTCATGATTTCCTGGAATCAATCCTGAATAGTCATGATTTCTTAGAATTTGCATGAAGGTTTTGGTAATTCTTGATTTCTGTCGTTTTTTTTTATAGGCATCCACATTCTAAATTTCATAGATTTGAGCAATGTCCCTGATCTGCATGTAAAATGTAAAGAAATATGATCTTGTTCTTATCCACATGTTCAGTCATGATTGCTTGAGATTTTAGCTCTGATTTTAATACTCTGCTTATTGTTGTCTCCCTTGCTTTGCCAACATAGGAGCCAATGATGCAAGAATCACAAGGTTCTGTGAAGAGGGGAGCCGTCTTGTCGTAGACCCTACATAGTAGTGCTTGTTTTTCCAGACCATCTTCTTCAATGACCTCAAAGAAGGTCTGGTCAGTTCCAAATACATTGTTGGGCCTTGTACACTTGATCTGTGCCTCTGGTGTTCTCTTCTGCATGTTTTGCCCTTCCAGAATCCTTCTTGTGATCTGAGCCAGTGGACTTCTTCCAGACTTAACCATTCTCTTTAGTTTTTGGTTGAAGTTTTCAAATGCAAATGCACTGCACTCATCCAGACCCTCAAACTGTTTTGCAACATCTGCAATATGGAGCAATTGATGGACATTGTATACAAGGAAACCCTCTCCGTACAGTTCTCTGCACTGGGACACAAAGAATTTCAGGAGATCCCTTGCATATTGCCAGTGTTTCCTTGTGAGACTTGGTTGGACAAGAATGCACATGGCTGTGGAGAAGCACATGAAGTTGTCATACAGCTCTTGTTTCAGAAGTCATTTCAGGACAATCTTTCCTGTGTACAACATTAGTTGCCTATACTCGGTCGCTTTCCATCTGTCTATTTCATTCAGTCCCCTGGGGCGCCTGGCAAAGACATTTGGAATGCTGTTTCGGAGGTTTTCAATTTTGTTGCTTATAATGGTTATGTGTCCGGCAGACATCCTTGTCTCTTTTGGCCCTCGCATCCATGTCAGGACAAGTTTTTTCATAACTCCAAGACACGCTTGATGCATGTAATCAATAGGGAAACCAGTAACCATATCAATGTTTAGCTGGCAAAGTGGAGTTTCTTGTTCTCTATTGTGGTGCTCTTCCTGCTGCCTTTGTCTGAAAGACATGTCAGTACGCAGCTGTAGATTGTCCACTTGCTGAAATGTCATATGCCCCAGCCACTGACCTTTCTGAATGCATCTGTCACATCCATAATACCCTGAAAAGTTTTTGATTGATTTGACGAATGCCTTGGCAGGTGCATCACAGATAATGCCACTAATTTGAACTGCGATGTGTCTTCCTTGGTACCACAGACTGTCTTTCTCCAATTTCAGAATTTCCTCGACTGTGTCGCATAAAAATTCCAAATCACAGGGCTTTGAATTTCCGCATGTGATGGCCACAGGAAATACATCTGTTGGTTTTAGGTTGGTGCTGCAAAGAATTGGCCAAAGACAAGTTTTCGAACTTTTAAACAGTGGGAGGCCATCGATATTAAGTCTCAACTCTAAGATATCCACCCTCGCAGTTGTTTCGACAGAGTATTTCTGCATGTGATTTTTTAACATTTTTTTCTACTCCAAAGTAGAAATACTCCATTCCTGACTTCCGTTGAATATTTACAGATTTTGGAGTGTCAAGCAAAGTTCTTGAACATGATGGAAGGTCTTTTGTTCCATGTTTCTTTAACAATTTCAGAAGACCATCTATAGCATTATGGGCAATTCCATTTTCCATGCTCCAAGATGCAATGTCCCTTGCTATATTTAAATTTGAATCACCCATCTCCAGAGAGTCTTTATCTGAAAATTGTTCAGAAACTGAATCTGAATCTTCAGAGATGTTTTCTGTTTCCAAATTCAGTTTTATATTTTCATCAGTCTCCATTATTCCATGTTTCTCTTGTTTTTCCATGATTTCCATATTTGTGTCTGCAGTATCAACTTGTTTGGCTGCCATTAAAGTTTCTGCTTTCTCCCTTTTTCTCTGTAGTTTATTTAGTCTTTTCAAAGAAACCCACTCCCTGTCATACTCTCTCTTCTTACTCTTCCTGTCCATGGCTTAAATCAGAGAGAGAACAAGATTCATTGCCTAATTTCACTAGATATTTTCTGATATTCAGTTAGGGCTTGGATTTGTGTCACAGGTATGTTTTGGAATAAATATGTTTTCTGAATAGGCACAAAACAGTAAATTAATTGTGAGCCTTTCTACAGAATGGGGGTTAACATCTATACATAATTGACTCTGGAATTTAGTGTGATTTTTAAAATGCAAGATGTACTTACTATTATCAAAAGTGAAGAACAAATGCAGCTGAACTGCTGGAACCGAAGTGGTACAAACCACAGAGCTGGAAATGAAGAAAAGTTTAGACTGTGTTATAATCAAGTGTTTAAAAAAAACATATTTGCATGTTAGAGCAAGGCGATAATGACTCTTAATTTGCCCAAAACAAACAAACAAACAAACAAACAAACAGAAAAACTAAAAACAAACAAAACAATAAAAAGGTACCATGAATAGGCTGGTTCGAGAAGGGTGTGTTATAAGCAAGTGTTAAAAAAACAAAAAAAAAAACATATTTGCATGTTAGATCAGGGCAATAATATATATACGTGTGTGTGTGGTGCACCTGCCCTTTCCAAAGAACATATCAACACGGAGTAATCTCAGACAATTTAATCCTGATATTTTAATCAATCTGCAAATTTATTTGAAGAACTGAATTAGCCAGTGATCAATAATCACGTTAAAATATCTGGTATCTTTCAAACCATCTCAAATGTATTAAGCGAGGTACGAAGAACGGATCCCCAGGTTACTTTTGATATGAAACAAAGTTTCAGCTTTCTTCTTCACGAAATTCAAACAATAAATGTGGTTTTGACTTTTGGCACTCTTAATGGGGTGTGATAGATCGCTGTATAGCACCTGAATTCAAGCAGGATCTTCCTCTTTACAGTGAGTTAAAGCAAGAAATATCCATGAATGAACATAAGGTATGTTAAAAGATACAGTACAGCATACTGAAACGAATCAAGTAACGTGTAATCGCTGTGTGTTTCAACCGCAGAAAGACGTGGATAAAATACTTTGTTTTTAAACAATAACAGGTAATGTTACATGTACCTTAGGAAAGACATTCAATGTCCAATTCATTACTCGGGTAGTAAAACTCTCGAGAGGAGGATTTAAACTATAAACTATATTACATAAAATATAATTAATATCTCTTATTATTACTCTAAAAAATCCATTACATGTAAATGTTTACAAACCAGTTAATTGTTTACTTGACAATTAAAATAATGTTCTCCTGAAAATATTAATGTTATTGCATTGGACTAATATTTACTGAGTACTTCCACCGCAAAATTGGTTTATTTTTGTAGAACAGAACTTGTGGGTGTTCCTGGTCAAAAATGTAAATGTCTTATCATGCTATATTATCACCAGATATTGGTATAAATCTTTTTGTCAACTTGTTTTCTTTTGATTGGGACTGGTTTTGTATTTATATTTGGAAATGATTTATCGTAAGTGCATTAATTTGAGCTTACGTACCTCAGTTTTTGAGTGAAAAACTATTATTTGTGGATAAATTTGTTACAATTATAAAAAAAAAAAGCAAAAAAATTGCACTGTTAATCACACTAGCATGCTCTAATGTTTAACCAAGAAATATATACAGGTGCATCTAAAAAAAATTAGAATATCATGGAAAAGTTTTTTTGTAATTTAATTAAAAAAAAGCTTACTTTCTTATATTCTAGATTCATTGCACACAAACTGAAATACTTCAAGTGTTTTTTATTTATTTATTTATTTATTTTATTCTGATGGTTACAACTTGCAGCTTAGGAAAATTAAAAATTCAGTATCTCAAAATTATAATATTCCATTTTGAGCTTGATTAGTTTGATTAATTTTGAGTATGCTGTTCACTCCATTTATTTGTTTCTACAATTTATTTGGTAGCTTCCTTCATATTTAGTTGTCTATTATCCATTAGCAGTGCATATTCATTTATTGGTATCACCAAGTTGTTGTATTTACTCTTGCATATCTATTGTTACTACATTTAATTAATCTTATTACAATTGTATCTTCTTTGTGTTGATGATCCAAGGCTCTAGCTAGTTTTACAACAGAATATAAATTGAGTCAGCAAAATATTTTTTTACAGAGTATATGCTGCATATTATGCTATGGTAAATACTTTGATGTTTGGTAGTCAAAACATATACTTACAAAGTCAAAATCCACTGTGTCTTGGCTTTTAAAAGAGCCTTTAGGGTGTATTTATCTGCTGTTGAAACAAATGTAAGAGAGAAAAGTATATTAGTGTGATATGCCTGTAAGAACTAAAATGTGCTTATTTTTCATCAATGATTATTGTCTAATCAGTATTTGAACAACAGGATCACCAGATCAAGACCCTGTCATGGCCAGGCCAATCTCTAGACCTGAACCCACTGAAAATCTCTGGAACATGATCAAGAGGAAGACGGATGGTCACAAGTAGAGCTGGCCGGTATGACCAAAAATTTATATCACGGTATTTTTCAACATTATACTGGTTTCACGGTATATGACCGGTATATGGGAAAAAAATTTATATATGTAATTTATATATATATATATATATATATATATATATATATATATATATTTAAAGACCTCAAACAATTCACAGAAAACAATTCATATATACAGGTGCTGGTCATATAATTAGAATATCATCAAAAAGTTGATTTATTTCACTAATTCCATTCAAAAAGTGAAACTTGTATAATGTATACATTCATTCCACACAGACTGATATATTTCAAGTGTTTATTTCTTTTAATTTTGATGATTATAAGTGACAACTAATGAAAACCCAAATTCAGTATCTCAGAAAATTTGAATATTGTGAAAAGGTTCAATATTGAAGACACCTGGTGCCACACTCTAATCAGCTAATTAACTCAAAACACCTGCAAAGGCCTTTAAATGGTCTCTCAGTCTAGTTCTGTAGGCTACACAATCATGGGGAAGACTGCTGACTTGACAGTTGTCCAAAAGACGACCATTGACACCTTGCACAAGGAGGGCAAGACACAAAAGGTCATTGCAAAAGAGGCTGGCTGTTCACAGAGCTCTGTGTCCAAGCACATTAATAGAGAGGCGAAGGGAAGGAAAAGATGTGGTAGAAAAAAGTGTACAAGCAATAGGGATAACCGCACCCTGGAGAGGATTGTGAAACAAAACCCATTCAAAAATGTGGGGGAGATTCACAAAGAGTGGACTGCAGCTGGAGCCAGTGCTTCAAGAACCACTACGCACAGACGTATGCAAGACATGGGTTTCAGCTGTCGCATTCCTTGTGTCAAGCCACTCTTGAACAACAGACAGCGTCAGAAGCGTCTCGACTGGACTGCTGCTGAGTGGTCCAAAGTTATGTTCTCTGATGAAAGTAAATTTTGCATTTCCTTTGGAAATCAGGGTCCCAGAGTCTGGAGGAAGAGAGGAGAGGAACAGAATCCACGTTGCTTGAGGTCCAGTGTAAAGTTTCCACAGTCAGTGATGGTTTGGGGTGCCATGTCATCTGCTGGTGTTGGTCCACTGTGTTTTCTGAGGTCCAAGGTCAACACAGCCGTATACCAGGAAGTTTTAGAGCACTTCATGCTTACTGCTGCTGACCAACTTTATGGAGATGCAGATTTCATTTTCCAACAGGACTTGGCACCTGCACACAGTGCCAAAGCTACCAGTACCTGGTTTAAGGACCATGGTATCCCTGTTCTAATTGGCCAGCAAACTCGCCTGACCTTAACCCCATAGAAAATCTATGGGGTATTGTGAAGAGGAAGATGCGATATGCCAGACCCAACAATGCAGAAGAGCTGAAGGCCACTATCAGAGCAACCTGGGCTCTCATAACACCTGAGCAGTGCCACAGACTGATCGACTCCATGCGACGCCGCATTGCTGCAGTAATTCAGGCAAAAGGAGCCCCAACTAAGTATTGAGTGCTGTACATGCTCATACTTTTCATGTTCATACTTTTCAGTTGGCCAAGATTTCTAAAAATCCTTTCTTTGTATTGGTCTTAAGTAATATTCTAATTTTCTGAGATACTGAATTTGGGGTTTTCATTAGTTGTCAGTTATAATCATCAAAATTAAAAGAAATAAACACTTGAAATATATCAGTCTGTGTGGAATGAATGTATACATTATACAAGTTTCACATTTTGAATGGAATTAGTGAAATAAATCAACTTTTTGATGAAATTCTAATTATATGACCAGCACCTGTATAAAAATTTGGTTGTCATTTTCTGTAAATAAATGCTCTAAATTACATTTATTTGGACGTGTATTTAGAATTTGGAAGATTTGTCAGTAGCTTACAGAATAAAACAAAAAAATAATTTTATTGAATAAATACTTAGAACCAGAGAATCTGTTAACTTTGCAGTTGTCTCTTAATTTTTTCCAGACCTGTATATGGATCATGAATAGCCTGACTGGATTGCTGTCCCACATAAAATAAAATAAAAACAGACATTAATGAGAACACCTTTAGGAGCCGCTAAGGAATATTACTTACCTGGAAATAAAAACTAAGGAGGCAGAGGAAGACAATCCAAAATCTAATTAAATAAAGAAATGAAAACAATATTACTCAAAACTGGTAATAGTCCTTATGTTTCATGTACAGCTGCATATTATGTTACATATTGCATATTATACCAGTAAATACTGAGAACATGTCTGATTAGTTAATCAAAACCTGTACTTACAAAGCCAAAGGACGAACTGTGTCTTGGCTCTTAAAAGAGCCTTTGGGGTGTACTGGGCTGCTGTTGAGACCGGCAGAGGGGATAAAAAGAAGTATATCAGAATATGATTGAGATATTGCAAATGTCTAAATATACAAATTAAAAAAACATCCAGTTTTCATTGATCATTACTGACTAATCAATATGGTAAATCAGAATTCCAGGATGAGTAGATTGATTACTTACAAAAATCAGACCAAAAAAAATCGACACTGAAAAAAACGGAGAACAATTTAATGGTATAAATTCTTAAAGTTAATGAATATGTACAATAACATCTGAAATGCACCGATGAGATGAGAGTGCACAGAACGGTGCATTTGATGAGACCACGACCCCCCATTGTCACAGTACGATGCATATTTATTATTGAAATGTGGTATAATATTTTTATTGTTGTTGTTGTTATAAAACGATATAGCGAGAAAGAAACAGAAAATATCTTTTCTCTTTCCGTCTCTAAGGGCACGCGCCTGGAACGCGGCATAATTTCCTCCTTAAGCGCGGATGACGTCACACAGATATAACGGCTTTTAACGGTAACGGCAACGGCGTTTAACAGTGTACGGTGCAGATGAGTTGTTAGGTAGCACAAAAAAAGACGGAAAACCCAGTTTGTGTGAGCAGTAAATGCGGAAAATTTACCGGAAAAGACAGTCCGTCAATTTAGGACTATTTATCATGCGTGAAAGCGGCCGTTATACCATGAAAAAAAACGAACTGTCCCCTCAAACTGTTCTTATTCGATTATTATCATTATCATTACTTTCTTCATAATATGCCATTTCGTTTTGTTGTGTGGCTGATGTTTTAAAATGAATTTAAATAAAACGGTTAAGACCGTTACCTCAGAAAAACCGGCAGTGTGGGGTCCACTCAGAAGTGAGTCGAGGCTGTGCGCGCGATGGTCACAGACCTCAGCTTATATAGGCTCGCTGCCAGGTTTCGCGGGCTTGGCATGCGAACAAGAATTTATGACAGAAGTTTGTAATTTTATATATTTTATTTTTGACAAATTTAATGTACATTTATATAATGATACCTTGCGTTATTCTACTAAATGACCAAAAAAAAAAAAATTCTGCGATGGGGCTCCCTACCCCCAATAGTGGTGTAACGCGCTGCGGCGGTGCTTTCTCTGAACACAACAAAAACAGTTATCCTATCAAAATAAACCGTCCCTCCCCCTGTTCCGCCTCCGTTCCACCGCCCACCTAGGATTGTTTAGGAGCGTCTGGAAGCCGCTCCTTGGGGGGGGGCTATGTCACGAATCCTGGCCATGAACTTTGCTTCATTCACCACTAGAGGTCACTCTCCCATCACATGGACTTTCACACAGTTACAGATCACTCAAGGACTGCATTTCCCATCATCCACTGCACCAACACAGCTGTTTGCACTGATCACGCACACACCTGAAAACAATCTCACATCACCATCACCCAATCACACACACTATATAAACTCTGGACTTTCTCTTACACTCTGCCGAGTATTGTTTAGCCCTGCGACATACAAAGCGTTTCTCAAGTATTCCTAGTTTGATTTCCTGTGTTCTGATTCTGCCCGTGCTCCCGGATTATTCTCTCTGCCTTGCCCTCTGGATTAAGTTTGCCGATCGCCGACCTACGCTTGCCTAAGGACTACTCTTGTGTCTTGCCCATGCCATACATGTTTGCTACTGCCCGACCCTGCCTGTATTGACCATGTTTTCTAATAAAAAGCTTGCATTTGGATCTGCATGTCTCACGTCTCGTCAGCTCCGTCACACACTGAATAAAAAATTATTATTATTATTATAAAAATATAAGGTTATTGTGACTTTTTACCTCACAATTCAGAGTTTTTTTCATGATACAAACTCTCAATTCTGACTTTTTTTTCTCAGAATTGCGAGATGTATAAAGTCTTAGCGCCCCTGGGTAGGACCTAAAAATCCAAATTATATTTAAAGCAGCACTACATTTTTTTAAGGGGATGACTGCTGGTCAATGGATTGACCTCTTTGGAATGTCAGATTCAGTTGCACCTTCTAAGGTGTTGTTCAAAGTAATTTTTTTCCTTGTTTACAACTTTGTTTGGTTACAGATGAATCGTTTTTTTTTTTTTTTTACTCTTTAAAGTCAGTGCTTAGCTGCCACCTACTGGCATAACTATAACCTACACTGTTGTTGATAAATAACATACAAAACGTTTCTCAATAATGTTAACATAATGTGAAATGTCATATGGCTCTGATCGTAGTAATTTAAACTAGTGCTTAAAGGCCTGGAAAGTTCTGGAATTTAATTTCACAGTAAACCATCAAACCCTAGCCATTTTTTCCCCCAACACATCGACCTGCCCCTGCAAGTAGATTAGAAAATTAATTGACATCAATGCGTGCATTGGGATACTTATGTTTATTTAAAGATACACTATAGCCTATATTTAATTATATTTGTAGGCTATGTATTTTTTTAAAGAAACTTTCAGAAATGCTATGATACACAAAATACTTTTTATAAATATAAAAATGTGCTGTGCTGTTGTTGGCTGCCACAGTAATAGCCTACACAAAACCCTTCATTCATGATATTGATATTTATCAATCAAACAAGTAGCTAGCGCACCAATATTTGGCCTGGTTGTATTTTGGTACTGTTTTTACGTTTTTTAAACGTTTCTTTCCAACGTGCAGATTACGTTATTTTAACACCTGAATACAACGTCCTACAAAAGTTTTAATATATAGTCCGGTTTCTCATTGTAGGCCAAATGTTAATGTTTTGTAGCTAAAGAAAACATACAAAGTTAGTTTTTGCACAACGTTTCTTTCTTTCCTGTTTTTTATTTTTTAGATTTTGTTAATTTCTGGAAGAATCTTAATTTCTGTGCATTTTGTTTGACATAAATCAGGCGCCTATGGACAGTTGTAGCCTACTGATCACAATATTTTCCCATTTCCACACACACACACACAAACATTTGGCCTGGTTGTATTTTGGTACTGTTTTTACGTTTTTTTAACGTTTCTTTCCAACGTGCAGATTACGTTATTTTAATACCTGAATACAACGTCTTTCAAAAGTTGCAGTTTGGTCTGGTTTCGTTTTGGTTGTAGACAAACGTGATATTTACGTTTTTTTTACTACTTAAAGAGAACATTCCAGGTTGGTGTTTTTACAACGTTTTTAAAACGTTTTATTTTGGTTACGTTATTTTAAAGAATTTAAAAACGTTTTTAAAACGTTTTTAAAACGTTGTACTTCAACATTACCTAATTGCAACCAAAATACAACGTTGTGAAAAGTTGTAAAAACGTTTTGTGTTTGCTGGGTACATGTTGTGCTTGTGTGCATGTTGTGCATACATCACTCATGCAATCTCTCCTAATTCAAATTTCAAAATAAAAGGCCTGTACATTAGTACCATTCATTAATTAATAGTAATGTCAATAATCTAGGGTAACAACATTACACTTGCCACATGAGCACTCTGCCGCGTGAGAGCCAGCGGACCTCGGTATGTAGTAAAAGCTGGTGGTGTTCACTACCCATCTCTTCACACAAAAGGGAAAACAAACGTGCTTGCAGTGGTTGACTTTAATGTAATTCACCATTCTGACAGCATCGTCCAAAACGGTCTTAACACAATCACATACACACAGCTGGACACGAATTAACTCATAATGACATGAAACAAGGACAGGAAACAAACCAAATATGGACAAAAGAGGCAGGAACAGATGACACACAACAGAACCCTGACAGTTTCATCCAAAGGCTTCTTCCTCATTCAGTTAAACATCAAGGGTTTTCTTTGCCTTTGTCACCTTTAACTTTCTCATTGGAAAGCATTATTTGGAACAAAATATGAATATGTACACTATATTTCAATGCATGGCATGGAGTCAAAGAATCACCTGACAAACCGTTCATCTTCATACAGACCATGGTATAAATTGAGGTGTTACTCAAATTATCAAGCTTGTAATGTTAACAATTGAAATTCTAAGCAGCAGTCAAGCTTGGTATAAGAAGGGTCTAATTTATGCTTTCTGCAAGATGACATGCAAGGAATGTAAACCAATGATAAAGTAGGTAAAATTACAGTTAGCTTGCAACGAGGGTCACTTAAGAAACTGGCTGGCATTTTTTGCATGTATTTTTTGTCTATGGAGGGATCAAGCAAACAAAGGGATAGATGGACAAACAAACAGATTAAAGGCTGGTTGTGCATGATGGGTAGAGTGTTCCTGTGTGTTTGTTGTTGTATTTGTATTTTATTATAGTGTCTTTGGACGCGAGCGGTGCGATGCACGCAACAAAAGAGAAACCCCATAATCTATCGCCTGGATGCGGCTGGACTCGACAAATCCCCGTCACTAAAATGATTCCTCGTTCTATTTCTGGCATAATCCAAGCTCTTTGCAACAACGGTTGTGTCTGGTGTTACGTTAAAAACCCGCGTTCTACTGATTCGTCTGCTTGCTTCGATCCGGCGCTGAGTGCATGGCAGCACGTACTTTCAAATGTTGAAGATTCATCGTATAGACGTCGTATAGAGGTAAAGACGACGACTCATTAACAACAAAAACGTTCGATCGAATGTGATGTTTACCAGATGCTACGATCATTCACAGACGTCTCCGCGACGTACCTGTGCTATCTGGGGATGAACGCGAATCGTTTCTCCTTCTCTGTCTCTGTAACCCGTCATGATTATATAGGCACCTCAATGTCCCGTGGTGTTCCGTTCATTCAGCGCAGCTTTGAATGCGGTTGTGAATCCTGACAATGTAAAGGCGTCAGTTCGGCTATATACGTATATGCGGTTCTGACGGTCTTATAATAATAGAATGCTCTCTGAAAACTCTATGAAGTGATGTTTCTGATGGGCCTATAGCCCCGTCAAGCCCCGCCCCTAGCACCTCCACTGACGATGCAGTTCTTCCAGAAAATGGGGCAGTAGTACTTGTGAGATCATTTGTCGATGTGGGGCTTGACACATGCTCCAGCTTTATCGATCCAGTTAGCACTGCCAAATTTACCATGATTAAAGACAGACAAACAGGGACTACTGTCTCTGGGATAGTCAAGGAGAGCTGTATTTTGAGTGAGGTCAAATTAATTAAATGCACTGAAATAAAAACAACTAGTGTTTACTTACAAAATGTACACGGAGTACATAACTTACTCTGCATTCAACCGAACAAATGGGAGGTTGATTTAATAGCTGTGTGAATGGTGATGCATGTGAATAAAGTTACATTGTATACTGTGGTACAGTAATTTGTATATATCTTCCATATATTCATATTGTTTATTTATAAGTTAGTTTATTTTAGCAAGTGTGTAATACACTTTGGTTACTGTATGACTTTGAGGACACACGTCTTGTGGTTTTGCATGTTTAAGTCTGTAAACTTCTTTGGATTGATTAGACAGTCTATTTAGTGTATTGTTTGCGAAAGTTTAAAGTGCACTGTGTATTTAATTCTTGGCATGATTGTATTGTACAACAGTAGGTTATTAATTTTTGCAATATGCATTTTTATTAAACATTGACAAATAATATGTAATTTTTTTATATGTGATATGTAATATGTATATAACATTTTCTGTAATACTTACAACCCCAAATCAGAAAAAGTTGGGACAGTATGGAAAACGCAAATAAAAAAAGAAAGTAGTGATTTCTAAATTTACTTTGACTTGTATTTCATTGCAGACAATATGAACACAAAATATTTCATGTTTTGTCTGGTCAACTTCATGTCATTTGTAAATATACATCCTTTCCTGTCATTCAGACCTGCAACACATTCCAAAAAAAGTTGGGACAGGAGCAATTTAGGGCTAGTAATGAGGTAAATTGGTTAAATAATGATGTGATTTGAAACAGGTGATGTCAACAGGTGATTGTAATTATGATTTGGTACAAAAGCAGCATCCAAGAAAGGTCTAGTCCTTTAGGAGCAAAGATGGGCCGAGGATCGCCAGTTTGCCAACAAATACGTGAGAAAATTATTGAAATGTTTAAAAACAATGTTCCTCAAAGAAAGATAGGAAGAGATTTGGATATTTCACCTTCAACAGTGCATAACATAATTAAAAGATTCAAGGAATCTGGAGGAATTTCAGTGCATAAAGGACAAGGGCGCAAGACTAAGCTGAACAACCGTGATCTCCGATCCCTCAGGCGGCACTGCATCAAGAATCCTCATTCATCTATAAGCGATATCACCACATGGGCAAACCTTTGTCAAGTACCACAATATGTAGTTACATCCACAAATGCCAGTTAAAACTGTACTGTGCCAAAAGGAAGCCCTATGTTAACAGTATCCAGAAGCGCCGTCGACTTCTCTGGGCTCGGAGGCATCTGGGATGGACCATCGCACAGTGGAAACATGTACTGTGGTCAGATGAATCAGTATTTCAGGTATTTTTTGGGAGGAATGGACGCCGTGTGCTCCGGACCAAAGAAGAAAAGGATCATCCAGACTGTTACCAGCAACAAGTCCAAAAGCCAGGGTCTGTCATGGTATGGGGTTGTGTCAGTGCCCTTGGCAAAGGTAACTTGCACTTCTGTGATGGCACCATTAATGCTGAAAAGTACATAGAGATTTTGGAGCACAATATGCTGCCTTCAAGAAGACATCTTTTCCAGGGACGTCCATGCATATTTCAACAAGACAATGCAAAACCACATTCTGCACACATTACAAAGTCCTGGCTGCGGAGGAAGAGGGTACGGGTACTTGACTGGCCTGCCTGCAGTCCCGACCTGTCTCCAATAGAGAATGTGTGGCGCATTTTGAAGCGCAAAATGCGACAACGAAGACCCCGTACTGTTGCCCACCTTAAGACTTGTTTGCAGGAAGAATGGGACAAAATTACACCTGAAACACTTCATCACTTGGTGTCTTCAGTCCCTAAACGTCTTTTAAGTGTTGTGAAAAGGAATGGCAACATTACAAAGTGGTAAATGCTTTACTGTCCCAACTTTTTTTGGAATGTGTTGCAGGTCTGAATGACAGGAAAGGATGTATATTTACAAATGACATGAAGTTGACCAGACAAAACATGAAATATTTTGTGTTCATATTGTCTGCAATGAAATACAAGTCAAAGTAAATTTAGAAATCACTACTTTCTTTTTTTATTTGCGTTTTCCATACTGTCCCAACTTTTTCTGATTTGGGGTTGTACTACGCAGCAATCATCCTTAATTACAGAAATGTGGCAAAACATCTCTGGAGAGAACCTCAGATTATTACATTTGAAAATGCTTTCCATATTTGGATCAACATAGGCTACATTTGTGAACGCACACTTTCTGCACTGTCACGCGTCAAGTCACGCTTCCGTGCGCGTCTTACAGACTGAACCTTACAATCGCAACTTCATTGTGCTGTTACTCCTTTCGAGCAGAATTTCACAAAATTGGTCAGCTCCCGACAGCATCAGGTGTTTTATCAGGTGAGTAGAATTATTTTATTTATTTCAATAATGTAATCGTTTAGATATCATAATATTTAGGCTATAAATAATATTATAAATCTGGTTGGTTTGTATTGATGATGTAATATGTAAATGAGATGCGTGCGGCCCGTGAGACTTGCACTTGGACCATAGTGCGGCCCGGTGGAAAAAAAGGTTGAGAACCACTGTAATAGGCTGTAGTCTGACGCACTACATGTCTGCTGTTACAGTACTGTTTTTAGTCGCTTTAATTTGCATTTAGCAAAGCAACATTCCTCATTAGAAACGTTTATAAATCTGTTGTTGTTTACAAAGAGAAGTTTCAGTGTCACATAATCCCTCAGAAATCATTCTAATATGCTGATTTGCTGCTCAAGAAACATTTCTCATTATTATCAATGTTAAAAACAGTTTTGATGCTTAATATTTTTGTGGAAACAATGTTACGACTCAAAAACATTTGTATAAGATTTAAAAAAGAGAGATAAATTAATAATTTTATTCATGCATGAAAGTGATAAAAAAGTGAGTGAAGACATTTAAAATGATTTCTATTTAATAAATGCATTAACAAATTGAATTAATATATTTGATAAATGCAAATAAATGCTGTTCATTAAACTTTATATTTATCAAAAAATCCTGAAAAATAAAGTGCATCAAAAAGTCAGTCAAAGTCAGCTTTATTGTCAATTCTGCCACATGTACCGTACATACATACAGAGAATTGAAATTGCGTTACTCTCTTACTCCCTGGTGCGTACAGATAACACTAAACACTAACAGTAGAACGCACAAATACAGATAAGTACAAATCAATATATATATATATATAATATATATATATATATATATATATACACACATACACACACAAAAATGCAACCATTACAAATATACAAATAAGAACATGTAGGAAAAAAATAATAATAAAAATAATTTTGTGGTGGTGGGTGGGGGTCCGAGTTCAGTGATTCGTGGGGTAAGAGAGGGGAGGGGGGGCAAGGACGGGAGGGAGTTCAGCTTCCTGACAGCCTGGTGGATGAAGCTGTCTTTCAGTCTGTTTGTCCTGGCTTGGAGACTCCTCAGTCTCCTCCCTGATGGTAGCAGACTGAAGAAGTTGTGTGTCGGGTGGGTGGGATCACCTGCAATGCTGAGGGCTTTGCGGGTGAGACGGGTGTTGTAAATGTCCTGGAGGGAGGGGAGAGAGACACCAACGATCTTCTCAGCTGCTCTCACTATCCGTTGAAGGGACTTGCGGCAGGACGCGTTGCAGGCGCCATACCACACAGTGATGCAGCTAGTCACAATGCTCTCGATGGTGCCTCTGTAGATGGTGCACATGATGGGGGCCGGGGCTCTAGCTCTTCTTAGTTTGTGGAGGAAGTAGAGACGCTGTTGTGCTTTCTTGGCTAGTGCTGCAGTGTTGTTGGTCCAGGAGAGGTCCTCTGTGATGTGTACACCCAGGAACTTGGTGCTGCTCACTCTCTCCACGGTCGCACCATTGATGGTCAGAGGAGCATGCAGAGAGTGCACTCTCCTGAAGTCAACGACAATCTCCTTTGTCTTCTCCACATTCAGAGAGAGATTGTTGTCATTGCACCACCCGGCCAGGCGGCTCACCTCGCTCCTGTAGTTTGTCTCATCTCTGTTGCTGATGAGACCCACCACAGTCGTGTCATCTGCAAATTTAATGAAGCGGTTGGAGTTGTGTGACGGTGTGCAGTCGTGGGTCAGCAGAGTGAAGAGGAGGGGGCTCAGCACACATCCTTGGGGGGCCCCTGTGTTCAGTGTGATGGTGCTGGATGTGTTACTGCCGACCCGTACTGCCTGAGGTCTCCCGGTCAGAAAGTCCAACAGCCAGTTGCACAGCGACGTATTGAGCCACAGCTGGACCAGTTTATGGATGAGCTGTTGAGGGATGATTGTGTTGAATGCTGAACTGAAGTCTATGAACAGCAATCTGACATACGTGTCCGTTTTGTCTAGGTGTGTGAGGGCTGGGTGGAGGGCAGTGGCGATGGCATCATCGGTCGAGCGATTGGACCTATATGCAAACTGGAAGGGGTCCAGGGAGGGGGTGAGGACAGACTTGATGTGCTGCATGACTAACCGTTAAAAGCACTTCATGAGAATAGGAGTGAGTGCTACTGGACGGTAGGATGGAGATGACTTCTTCGGGACTGGATCACCATTTCCACACAAAATATGAAGCAGCAAAAATTTTTTTCAACATTGATAATAATCAGAAATGTTTATTGAGAGTCAAATAAATTATGATTTCTAAAAGATCATGTGACACTGAAAACTGGAGTAATGATGAAGAAAATTCTGCTTTGCATCACAGGAATAACATTAAAATAAATTCAGCCTTGATGAGCAGAATATATTTATTTCAGAATCATTAATTGTAATATTTCCAAACTTTTGGTAGGTACTGTAATAATAATAACAATTCTATATACTATATACTTTACTATAATATATTATAGTACTTTATTATAATATTATATTGTTATCATGATTATTAAGTGCTGCTTTTTATATTTTACAGGACAATAGTATGTATTCTTACAGTATAAGATATATCTTTTAATGTGCTAAAATATATATATTTTTAAATAAGTGCTGGGGGTGTGGCTTGTGGGCGTGACTTGGGGCGTGGTCAGATTTTCTTTCTTTTTTGTCTCTAGCTGATCACATGCCTGAAGATATGAAAGTTCCACTCACAACAGAAAAAATGAACTTTTTCACGACATTCTAATTTATTGAGATGCACCTGTAATCAATAAAAAAGCTGTCACTCCTCTCAGTTAAACGCTATCTCACAAATTGAATATTAACACAATAATAATCCATATCAAATTATCTGTTATCACATCATTTGTGTTCAGATTAGATTAGATTAGAGGTCTTCACGGGTCCACTTGGATCTGAAAACCCAAGGTCCGACCCGGGACCCACGCGGGTTCGGGTCCAAAACTTCTACGAGTGCCTCGAACACGGATCAGGTTCAGTATTAGCAGCCTCGGGTCTCGGGTAATTTAAAATAAATGTGCTTTTCCCAAATGGACCTGATTAGACCCGAATTCTTTTAAACTATCTCGGATGTGTCGCCTACTTGTGCGTTCATGTTAAGTTCATTTTTGAGAAATGCATGTAAAAAAGGAACATACGTTTGTAACCTCAGAAATCCATCTTATAGATATGAGATCCATCAGGAAATCCACTAACTTCATTACGCTTCGTGTCAATGCAAGGCTTTTTTTTGTGTGCAGAAGCCCTTCACCGGAGATGAGGCAAATAAAGTTGCAGACAAAACTAGCAAATCCATGATTTATTAACCTATCGATTACATTTTTATGAAACTATCACATTTAGGCTATATTTCAAATCCACTGGTTACAACTGAAAGCCAAACTCAGAAATAACATGTATCCATCAGGCAGGAAAAAATATAACGACTAGGCTAATAAATAAGTAAATAAACTGGAAAAAAAGTAATGGAGCAGCGGACTCGGGTCTAATTTCATCGGGTCTGTCTCGGGTCGGGTTTAGGACCCGAGAAGACCTCTGAGGGGGATGCCATCCCCCCGCATCCCCCCTCAATTCGAGCCCTGTTTACAACACAGTATAATCAAAATCTACATAATGAAAGTCAAAGACATTATTGAGCACATTGATCTAAAAACAGAGACTTGAACAGTAACAAACATTTGTGCCATTGCTGAAACAGGTCCTGTTCAACTGTTGAAACAAGTAAACCAAACCTGATATTTTTCTGCCGCTTCTTTCCATGGATTCAAGAAGAAAAAAATAGACACATCATTAGTAGTCATGGAGGTTATTTTGACCAGATATTATGTAAAAACATCAGCCCAATGTAGTTGAACATCTTATGTTGGTACAGCGCCATCAGAGAAGTGAAGTCTTCAAGGTATCTGGTCACCAAAAAAAAAAAAACATCTGTTGATACAGGAGCATCTGTTTATTACATTAACAATCACTAATATTGGCCACTCATAACTCCTAAATAAATAAATAATATGATTTTATAATTATAATCACAAGCATGCTTTTTATGTATTATACAATACAAAACATTTCATATTTAGGAATCTAAATTATTATTGTTAAGCACGTTATAATCATCTACATATATTCGTGAATAGAGAACGAAAAAAACATCCTGGCGTTGTGAGATATAGATGCAATGAATGAAACATAGGTCTACTTCATAATGTTTCACTTGATTATACATTGAGTCAGGAATTATAGTTTGGAAAAGCCTAGCTAGTAAAATGTGTACAAGTTATGTCACAGTAACACAATAACAACTAATGCAAGTAGGCTAATAAAAAAAAAGACTTATGTAAATGACCTCCTCTGCTGGATCAAGCTGCGTATTGCATCGCGTTCTTCTTATGAGGTAAATTGGACTGGGATTGGGAAACGCTGGTCTACATCATGATAAGTTTTAGTTAATCAGTTAAATAGTAGATCTCTCTTCAACCACAAGCTTAATATTTAACTTAAAATGTTTAAATTCTGAGTTTGAATACAGTCCTTTGAAATATGAAGGTCAAGATCTGACTTTGTTCATGATTGAGAATATCACAAATGCTCTGTAGTTGTTGTTATAATTGCGATCACCACACTTAGATATGAAGCTTTTGAAAAAAAAAATCAATATCCATAGCTTTCTAAATCTGTGGTTTATCCTTTGAAGCTTATCTTGTAGTGTAAATCTGTTTTCTGTATGTGAATTTCTGTTTTGTGTGAACAGGACTTTTATTTTGACGTGGCGACTTGACATCATAAGTCTGCGCTGTGCTCCTGCATCTGTGTTTCTGCTGAAGAAAGGTTTGTGTTTTTAATCCCTTAAAGTGTTTTACTAACCGTTCAGACAGTTTTATAGAGAACTTTGAAATGAATTAAATACGTTTTAATCTATCTAATAACAGTAATGAACATCGTTTTTTATTTATTTATAGTAAAGCCCCTCCACAGATGAGTAACAGTAACAGTCTCGCTCCCTGTGTCGTGCAGCAGTGCATCATAAACGCACTGTTTGATCTCTGGCCTGTGAGGAATGATACGAGTGATTGTTTAAGAAAGTAGTCTGTGTATTATTTGGTAGGTTTTGTGTGTCATCTGATTTAACACGCTGATGACATTCTAAGCCCAAAACACACTGCATGATTTTAGCAATCCTATAAGGGAACCTTTTTTGACCAAAGAGACAATTATTATTTTTTTTGGTTAATGCCAAAGTAAAAAAAAACAACAACGTTTTAATAATAGTAGTAATATTAACTTTATTAGGAAGACCAGGGAAACTAAAATACACAAATATGCAACAAACCGTCAACAATTGTGCAGGGCTTTTACTTTGAGATTGATTTACAACCTGAGGGGATGAGTTCTCTCTCTCTCTCTGTGTGTGTGTGTGTGTGTGTGTGTGTGTGTGTGTGTGTGTGTGTGTGTGTGTGTGTGTGTGTGTGTGTGTGTGTGTGTGTGTGTGTAAAATAATGCATGGTGCTTATGTCGACCATATTTATGTGATGGCAGCATCATAATGTTACTTTTTTACAGAGATTGGTAGATCTATTAGTAAAATCTGTGGACTTTAGAAATCTTCGCTGCATTATGTGCCAATGGGGACCATTCAAAAAAAAAAAGTTTTTGGGGACCATTTTTCTCCAAATTTTGCAGGCCTGTAACTCAGGAAGTATTAAAGATATTTTAATGCCCTTTTAGATTTTGGGTTTTAACAAACTTTTCTATTGGCAACTTCATTTTTAAGGCCCTGTATGGCTTGGTTCCAGAGATATTGAGATCTTCTGAGGGAAATCGTTAAATTGTACACATTTTCAGTGCTCAAAAACCAAATGTGGGTAACTTTTCAAAATATGATACTACTTTTATTTTAAAGAGGAATGTCTGAAGAACAAATAATGTTGAAACTAGTGATGTATCTCTATTCCTTCTGTCCAAACAACTGCATTGAACATACCTGTCCGAGTGCCATACATATTATTTTTACAAAGGTTGCGTACCTATAACTCAAGAAGTATTAAAGATATCACAATATGATTTTAGATTCTAGTTTTTAATAAACTTTTTCTTTTCGAATCTTTATTTTCAATCCCCTACATCATTCAGTCCTAAAGATAGGGGGTCTCAATGAGGCTTCACATTGTTGAATATTACTAAAATGAAGTTTGTTAAGACCCAAAATCTAAAAGGGCATTAAGATATCTTTAATACTTTTTGAGGTACAGGCATGCAAACTTTAGGGAAAAAACTTCAGATCAGATGAATGCGTAATTTGACACATTTACTTTGAACTTTTTTCAATAATATCAGTTTGATTATTTTGATGGCACCCTTTAGACAGCTGTTGATAAGTAACTCTGCAACTACACGTCAACTAGCAGTCATGAGAGTATTAGTAGTGTGTCTGCTGAATATACTGCATACTTTATTTTGATGGTTTATTTTATTTTGATGGTTCCTCAACAGACATACATAGGATAGGATACTTTGCAAGTATGTGAACGTTCTACCTACCCTACCTAAGTCTACTAATACAATTAGTTATATAAACATTGCACTCAAGAGATGTAGTAAGGTACTGTGCAGAACTTAAATAAACAATGTCAAGCGATGATATAGCCCATTATAAATGAAGTAGATTTAATATGGTGTTCATTGTGTGCTATAAATAATCATACTCTTAAAAGTTATAACCACAAATACGTAAGTACTATAATGTATTATAATTGTTGTTATGAATATTATAGAGATTTTATAACACATTATAATGTTTTTTATAATGCATTAAGAATACCCTTATAATGTATTATAAATACGGGCTTCATAGAAAGTGTTACCAAAAATTTTTGTTGCTCTTAAACTTGCACTGAAACGTTATTTACACTAACCAAGTAGCCATTTAATATTAATAAAACTGCTCATCGTCCTATGTGATACAAGCTCAGACACATTTAGAATCTGTTGATTGTTTTTCTTAAGGTTTTTTTGTGTGTGTGTGTGTTTTGACTTGATCCCATGGAGATTGAAATCTCTTTTATTTTAATTTTAATCAGTATAGATGATTACTTTGTGGTAATGCAATATTTTTTAACACAGCGGTGTATGTCAGGCCATAAATTCCCAAAACTACACTTGCTTTGGTGTTGCCACCCTATCAATCATTTTCTAGATCTTCCCCTGTGTGCAATGACAGCTTCTACAAATCAACTGACTGTTTTCCTGAAAGTCTTACCTATTAAACATAATCTATAAATCAATGCATGATAAATGTAAATTAGAAATGCATATATAAAATGTCTGTATGATCTGTGTTCTTTTATTTCTTGCAGTGCTAGTTTTGAGTGCTTTTGTCTAATCAGGTAATTAACTCTCACTCCAACTGACTCCCTTACTAGTGTGCTGACTACTGAACTAGGGAGCTGATTGAGATGCACACAGAGATCTGTCTGTTAATTATTCTCATCTTAAACACACAGAAAAACTCCTGCTGAAGCGACTGAGATCCATGTGTCACTGTTATAAAGATGGCGTTTATTAAAGTCGAGAGTGAAGACATGACGATTGAAAAAGCATATACTGTCAAACAAGAAGATACTGAGAAACAAACAGAGATGGCGCTTATTAAAGAGGAGAGTGAAGACATGAAGATTGAAGAAACATTCAGAGTCAAACATGAAGATACTGAGCAACAAACAGGTTGGTTTCATACTCAGTCTTTATTTGGTCATTCTGCATCATGAATCTCTTTATTTACTAGACACAACGTGACAAAATGAATGACGTCACAAATTAATTTATGAAAAACAACAAAAAACATTGCCAAATCAAAACAATTACTCTGTGTAATGTTAAACCCAATATCTACTTCTAAATTAAAAACAATTAAAAGCATTTTTTAATCACTTAGTTATGCAAAAGTATCCAACAATTGTTTATTTAGCAAAATGCAAACCATGAAATGTGATCAACTTTACATTTGTTGTCTATAATTGAATTTTTTGTCATCCTAAAATGCAAAAATTTGATCAAATTGGGGTCTGTGCATACGGACAAAAACACATTTACTCCCTAAAAATAATAACTACAACCCGAATTCCGGAAATGTTGGGACGTTTTTTAAATTTGAATAAATTGAAAACTAAAAGAATTTCAAATCACATGAGCCAATATTTTATTCACAATAGAACATAGATAACATAAATGTTTAAAGTGTGAAATTTTAAAATTTTATGCACAAAATGAGCTAATTTCAAATTTGATGCCTGCAACAGGTCTCAAAATATTTGGGACGGGGGCATGTTTACCATGGTGTAGTATCTCCTCTTCTTTTCAAAACAGTTTGAAGACATCTGAGCATCGAGGTTATGAGTTTCTGGAGTTTTGGTGTTGTTATTTGGTCCCATTCTTGCCTGATATAGGTTTCCAGCTGCTGAAGAGTTTGTGGTCATCTTTGACATATTTTTAATTTAATTATGCGCCAAATGTTCTCTATAGGTGAAAGATCTGGACTGCAGGCAGGCCAATTCAGCACCCGGACTCTTCTACTACAAAGCCATGCTGTTGTAATAGGTGCAGTATGTGGTTTTGCATTGTCCTGCTGAAATACACGTCATCTGGAGGGGAGCATATGTTGCTCTAAAAACTGTATATACCTTTCAGCATCCATAGTGCCTTCCAAAACATGCAAGCTGCCCATACCGTATGCACTTATGCACCCCCATACCATCAGAGATGCTGGCGTTTGAACTGAATGCTGATAACACGCTGGAAGGTCTCCCTCCTCTATAGCCCGGAGGACACGGCGTCCGTGATTTCCAACAAGAATGTCAAATTTGGACTCGTCTGATCATAGAACACTCTTCCGCTTTGAAACAGTCCATTTTAAATGAGCCTTGGCCCACAGGACACGACGGCGCTTCTGGACCATGTTCACATATGGCTTCCTTTTTGCATGATAGAGCTTTAGTTGGCATCTGCAGATGGCACGGCATAGTGTGTTTACAGACAGTAGTTTCTGGAAGTATTCCTGGGCCCATTTAGTAATGTCAATGACAGAATCATACCGATGAGTGATGCAGTGTCGTCTGAGGACCTGAAGACCACGGGCATCCAACAAAGGTCTTCGGCCTTGTCCCTTACGCACAGAGATTTCTCCAGTTTCAGTTTTCAAAGTCTTTTGATGATGTTATGCACTGTAGATGATGAGATTTGCAAAGCCTTTGCAATTTGACATTGAGGAATGTTGTTTTTAAAGTATTCCACAATCTTTTTATGCAGTCTTTGACAGATTGGAGAGCCTCTGCCCATCTTTACTTCGGAGAGACTCTGCCTCTCTAAGACATCATTTTTATAGCTAATCGTGTTACAGACCTGATGTCAATTAACTTAATTAGTTGCTAGATGTTCTCCCAGCTGAATCTTTTCAAAATGTCTGGCTTTTTCAGCCCTTTGTTGCCCCCGTGCCAACTTTTATGAGACCTGTAGAAAGCATCAAATTTGAAATGAGCTCATTTAGTGGATAAAAGTGTACAATTTCTCAGTTTAAACATTTGTTGTGTTCTCTGTTTTATTTTGAATAAAATATTGGCTCATGTGATTTGAAAGTCTTTTAGTTTTCATTTTATTAAAATTTAAAAAATGTCCCAACATTTCCGGAATTCGGGTTGTAAATGAAACAAGGCGTAAAAACACTTCCTCCTTTTGAGAAAGAAAAGTAATAAATGCTGTTTATAAAACGCATAGTTCGGGTCCTTGATTCTGATTGGTTGAGCTGTGTTCGAAGCTGTTGTAAATTACTCTGCAAACATACACCTCTTTGTTTCTGCATCTGTGTGTTGCTCAGCAACCGCTTTTTTGCAACCACAACCGTTTCTGGGGAACTACATTGTTTGGCAGAAGAATAATGTTTTTATTAATATCAATACATTATATTTTCTTTGTTTTATTTGCTTTTGTTTTATTTTGTGAAACCTTTCTAAGTATATGGGGAAAAAACACTTTACTTTCTATCCTTAACCACTCCCTGTCTAGCTAGTATTTACTCTGAACTATGCCTGAAACTTTGTATTACAAGCACTTCCTGTGTCTATTTGTCTCTTTACAATGACTCGCTTATTGTATTCCTCAATTGTAAGTTGTTTTGGATAAAAGCATCTGCTAAATGAATAAATGTACTATATCGCATACCTTGTCAGTGTCGTGCTTGCTTAGCCCTTTGTTGTAATAAACAGTAAAGTGTGTTTAAGCACTAGCAAAAGACAGTGTAAAGAAATACTCTTTGAGAGAATCAGTCAATCAGCAGAAGTTAAAAGCAGATCGTAAGTGTATTTATTTCTTGTCTTATTAGTGTGTAGCGCAGTTGTCGCTGCTAGGAAACGCTTGTTTTGTTTACTGTGTTGAGACGTGGTGAAATTGTGTTTGGTCTCGGACTCTATCGCATACCTTGTCAGAGTTGTGTGCTTACTTAGCCCTTTTTTGTAATAAACAGTAAAGTGTTGAATTCTATTTGGATGAATTAGATGTCCTGAGGCTGGTACTCCCCTAGTTATACTTGGAGACTACAACATCCACCTAGATAAACCTCAGGCTGCAGACTTCCACACTCTGCTTGCCTCTTTTGATCTCAAGAGAGTGTTAACTATGGTTACTCACAAATCAGGAAACCAGCTGGACCTTATTTACACATACAACACTGCTCCACTGATCATGTACTGGTTACTCCACTGCAAACCTCGAATCACTTCCTCCTCATTCTTAACCTCAACATGGTTCCTGACACAACACATACCTCTCCACATGTCATCTTTCGACGTAACCTACGCTCACTCTCACCCTCCTGGCTATCTGCTATGGTTTCATCTTCGCTTCCAACCCCTAAACAGTTAGCATCTTTTGATGCTAACAGTGTTACTGATACTTTCTGCTCCACTCTTACATCTTGTTTAGACACTGTCTGCCCCTTGTCTTCCAGACCAGCCCGTACCACCCCTTCCGCACTTGGCTGTCTGATGTTCTCCTGCGAACATCGTTCTAAGCTCAGGGCTACTGAAAGGGCGTGGCGCAAATCAAAAAATCCTACTGACCTTAATGTGAATCAGTCACTCCTCTCTTCCTTCTCTGCTAATGTCTCCACTGCTAAAAGGACATACTATCATAACAAAATTAACAATTCGTCTAACTCTCGCATGCTCTTTAAAACATTTTCTTTGCTCCTTTGTCCTTCCCACTCCTTTATCAACTCTAACCGCTGACGACTTTGCCACAGTCTTCATTAATAAAATTAAAACCATCAGTGCACAATTTTCCACACCACAATCTGTCAAGCACATCTTACCAGCAAACATACACTCATTCACATCCTTCTCTTCATTCTCTGAGGCAGAAGTCTCCAAACTCATCCTTTCTAATCATCCTACTACTTGTCCGCTTGATCCTATTCCATCTCATCTCCTTCAAGCCATTTCTCCTGCAGTTGTACCTGCACTCACTCACAAAGACTTGCAAGAGCGGATTCCAAATCTTCAATACTTATCTTGCTGGATCTGTCTGCTGCTTTTGACACAGTTAACCACCAGATCCTCCTGTCAACCCTATTGAGAAAAGGGCATCTCAGGAACTGCCCTCCAGTGGTTTGAGTCTTACCTCTCAGATAGGTCTTTCAAGGTATCTTGGAGAGGTGAGGTATCTAAGTCGCAAAATCTAACTACTGGGGTGCCACAGGGCTCAGTTCTTAGACCACTTCTCTTCTCTGTCTACATGTCATCACTAGGTTCTGTCATTCAGAAACATGGCTTTTCATACCACTACTATGCTGAAGACACTCAACTCTACTCCACTCAACCTCATTCCATCCTGATGATCCGACGATAGCTGCTCGCATCTCAGCTTGTCTAACAGACATTTCTTGCTGGATGAAGGACTATCACCTTCAACTCAACCTTGCCAAGACAGAACTGCTTGTGGTTCCAGCAAACCCATCGTTTCATCACAATTTCACCATCCAGTTAGGCACATCAACCATTACTCCTTCAAAAACAGCCAGAAACGTTGGAGTTATGATCGATGATCTGCTGACTTTCTCAGACCACATTGCTAAAACTTGCCTGATTCCAGTTTGTGTTGGGACCCGCAGGATCCCAATCCAGTGCTCTACTGTGGATTTTTATAAGGGCTTTGATAACTGCCAGCTGGAAAGTATTTGGGACATGTCCTAAAGAAAGCAAATAATGAACAATATTGACAAGAGTTTGTACGATTACATTTTAGTTGTTTAGTGGGTATAGAATCTAGTGGTTAAATTTGATGTTTTACTGTCTAAAAGATTTCATGTCTTGGTGCTGTTAAACTGGTGTTAACTTGTTTTTGTTTCCTTTCACCTTAGACCTGATGCCGCTGAAAGAGGAGAGTCAAGAACTGAATGTAGAGGAAGAGAAAAATCATTATGACAAACATAATGATTTCATGACTGGGGAAAAATCTTTTACTTACTCGCCGACTCAAAAAGCAGAAACTAGAAACCTTGAATTCCAGATGAGAGTTCACACTGGAGAGAAGCCTTACACTTGCAAACTGTGTGGGAAGAGCTACAAAAGAAAAGAAAATCTTACATTTCACACAGGAATTCACACTGGAGAGAAGACATTCATATGCTCTCAGTGTGGAAAGAGTTTTAAACAGAAAAAGTACCTTGATGGCCACATGACAATTCACACTGGAGAGAAGCTGTTTGTTTGTGATCAGTGTGAAAAGAGTTTCAGGTGTAAAGGACACCTTGATCTTCACATGAGGAGTCACTCAGGAGAGAACTGTTTTATATGTCAGCAGTGTGGAAAGAGTTTCTCACACAAAGGACACTTTGAGGATCACATGAGAGTTCACACTGGAGAGAAGCCTTTCACCTGCTCTCAGTGTGGAAAGAGCTTCACAGCTAAAGGAAACCTTAAGACTCACATGAGAGTTCACACTGGAGAGAAGCATTACAAGTGTCCTCAGTGTGAAAGTAGTTTCACACATCACACAAACCTGAAACGGCACTTGCAATCTCATTCTGGAAAGAATTTCCAAACCTCATGTCACACTGAGGAAAATGTAAATTCCAACAATCATCTGCACATTCCCTCTGAAGAAAGACAATTCAGTTGTGATCAGTCTAATTAAAAAATCACATTAACACATTCATATGAAAAATCATGTAAATGTGAGAACCTGATTGTGTTCTTAGTTAAGTCTTATTTGGAAAGGACTAGTTTTACATGGGGAGGTGCAATGAAGTAAGTATTACCAGTATTACATAATTACGTACAATGTCAGTAAAGATCACGGAGACATTATCTAGAAAGATCCGGAAAAATTATCTTGGGTAATTTTAATCCCATGCAAATAGACCAGCTGTAAATACTGTAGTGGAAACATTTCAATATATTGGTAATCAATTTTCAATAATCTATAAGATTTAAGGAGTCGGTATGAGTTGTTCTATAGGGTGAATATATGTGTATGATCAATGGGGAAAAGGTCTTCTTGTGTAACAGCCCTAGGGCCCACTTACGGTGCTTTTCCACTGCATGGTACGGTACGGTACGGCTCACTTTTGGGGGGTTTTCCACTGGGTACAGTACCTGGTACTTCTTTTTTTAGTACCACCTCGACGTGTAAACTCTGCTGATCACTGATTGGCTGGAGAAAATCGTCACTGCCTGCATCATTTGAACTTGCGGCACAAGACACAACAGACCTGCTAGACACAGACAGCGAAGGATCGAACGCAACTGTTTTGAATGAGCGCACCTTTCTTTTAACAACCAAAAAAATGGCTGTTTTGTTGTCTGTTGAGAAAGTACAGACTGTCCTCTCATTGATAGCCGAGGAGCGGATCCAGGGAGAGCGTGATGAGCGACGCGGAATTAAAAAGTTTTTCAGGAGTCACGTCAGTAGAGGCGGCGCAACTATAACGACACGTGAATAATCCCGCCCACTCTAAAGTGGTACTAAACTGCAGTGGAAACACAAACCGAGCCGAACTGACCCGTTCCGTGCCGTTCTGAACCGTGCCGAGATTAATTACTGCACATTACTAGATGGAAAAAGAAAACATAAGAGATGCATTATATGCAATCTACAGTATGGCAGACAACCTTAAGAAAACTGAATAATGCAGTAGCATTCATTTTAGCATCTCATTCCTCCATACATCGTTTGCAGTTGGTCCAGAATACAGCAACTAGACTTTTGACGAGCACTATGAAAAAGAGAGCACATTACTCCTGTTCTCATTTCCTTGCATTGGTTACCAGTTAAATACAAAATCGATTTTAAGGTTTTGCTGTTGGCTTATAAAGCTCTGCATGGGCTAGCACCTCGGTATATTGCTGATCTCCTTAAACCATTTTCTGTGTCAAGATCTCTCCGCTCTTGTAACCAATTGCTTCTTTCTGTTCCCTGGTCCCGTTTAAGCAAACAGAATTAAATTCCGCTGTCAAGCAGCTCTAAAAAGAAATGGAGTGTATTTACTCAAAGGACAAATAGACCAATTTGTAGGCCATTTACATAAACTCTGTGCACCAATGCCTGACTGTGATAAACAGCTCTGCAAAAGACACGTGTATTTCTGTAGAATCAGTGGCACAGTGAGTAAAAGACACGAGATGTGTGCTGTTGATGTGAGCAATCAGCATTCAATTCTGCCTTTTGTCAAACTCGTGCAACTCCTTTTCCCATCACATACCAGATCAGAAAGGCATTTATTTTCAAAGTAAATATTTGAAAAGTGGAGATTAAACGCCTCATTAATAATACAGTGTGCTTAGCTGTAGGTAGGTTTTTGTCCCAATAAAGTGGCGTCTATTCATCCAATAAAATTTATGATAATTTGCACTCAATATGTTATTGCATACTGTTTTATAATGTACTACAGTACTGAAGTATAAATATCTGCAACCTAACTACGGTACTATTTACACGTCTGTTGCTAAAGAAAATGCTGCTATTTTAGTGTAAACAGAATTTATCATTATTTGCACTTAGTGTAACTAGAATATATCACTTTTTCCAATTAGTGTAACTGACAAAAATATCATTGTTCAGTTAAAGACAGCTCATTCAGTTCAGTCCAATAGCCCATGTAAAGTTCTTCAATTATGAATGAGTTCAATTGGGCAATATTGTTTACTAATATGAAGCCTTATTACCAAGCTTTTGTAAAAGAATAGTTAGCACATTTGTTTTTAAGGTAATAACCTTGACAGCTGAGCTGAATTAATGTTTGTGTTTGTCATGTGACAATTAAGCATACTACTCTGAAGCATTTTTTGCTTATTGTATACGGTTTCACACACTATTCTTTAAAAAATAGTAGGCAGTGTGCACTGTGTACTGGGCAGTAAGCAAGTATGCCATTTCGAACACAGCCTTTGTCTCAGTATCTCCTAATTTTCCATTATCTTCTGATGAGAATGTACTTAACTACTTCCGCTATTACTTTCTCTTTTTATCATTGCTATTTTTTTTTAATGTATTTATTTATTTATTTTTTATTATTTGTTGTTTTATTTCACCCTGAATGCATCTTAAAAAAAATCCTAAATAAATCACACACAAACACACACACACACACACACACACATATATATATATATATATATATATATATATATATATATATATATATATATATATATATATATATATATATATATATATCTAAGCGTAAATAAAGTGTTGAATCGTTAACGGAGTCTCAAGTATTAGATGTAGTACAAACTCTTTAATTTCTAGTTATTTTTAGCACAACATTCATATGTATTTCACCAATAATTTAACACTGAACATCGTTGATATGTTTTATTATTTGCATTTAAATATGTTTGCACATTTCTAATTTTAGCGTGAGAATGGGACTTTTATTTTGGAGGGGAGATATGACATCATAAGGCTGTGCCGTGCTCCTGCTCTGTTGTGATTTGCCTGAAGAAAGGTTTGTGTTTTGAGTATTTGAAGTGTTCCTAACTGTTCAGGCACTTTATGCTTCTAACGAGAACGAATGAATGAATGTTTTATTACTGAATGCAACATTGTAATGCTTTGTATAACATTTTAGGTGGGTTTTTTTGTTGAGAAAAGTGCATGCACACATGAGTAACACATTTAGTTTGGATTTATTTTCTTTCTGTTAATTATTCTCATCTTGTCCAAACTCACAGAAAAACATCCACGTGACACACTATTATAAAGATGGCGTTTATTAAAGAGGAGAGTGAAGACATAAGGATTGCAGAAGTATTCAGCATCAAACATGAAGATACTGAGACACAAACAAGTTGGTTTCTTTCTCAAAGCTGAACAAAGTCATTTGATTCGTACTCACAGTACAGCTCTACAGAAATGTGAATGAAGTTTCTGATGAATGTCATATGATTTTCCTAATTATGGCTTTTATTTGACCTGGAGTGTAGGCTAAAGGGATAGTTCACTCAAAAAACGAAAATTACCCCATAATTTACTCACCCTCAAGCTATCCTAGGTGTATATGACTTTCTTCTTTCAGACAAATACAATCAGAGTTATTTAACAAAATATCCTGGCTCTTCTAAGCTTTATAATGGCAGTGAAAAGGGGGTGAGGTTTTTACGGTCATTCACATGTGACTTGCGTTAACTTCTGTGATGTAGTGCACACTCCTATGATGTGCTATGCAACACTACGCATTCTAAGCACATGAGCTGCGCAGCACATCATAGGAGTGTGCACTACATAACAGAAGTTAACGCAAGTCCAATGCATATCCGCATGGATCCAGAAGCTAGTTGTTTTGCTTTATAAAGTTTATAAAGTCTTACACAAATGTATTGATTCACTTCAGAAGGCCTTTATTAACCTCTTGGAGCTGTGTGAAGTACGTTTTATGATCGCTGGGTGATTTTTGAGCTTCAAAATCTCCTCTCCCATTCACTACAATTGTAAAGCTTGGAAGACGTGGGGTATATTTGGGTCAGTCGTGGCCTAATGGATAGAGAGTCTGACTTAAAACCCGGAGGTTGGGGGTTCGAGTCTCAGATCCGGCGGGAATTGTAGGTGGGGGGAGTGAATAATCAGCGCTCTCTTCCACCCTCAATACCACGACTGAGGGGTGAGACCCTTCATCAAGGCACCGAATCCCCAAAAGCTCCCTGTGCACTGCAGCAATATGGCTGCCCACTGCTCCGGGTTTGTGCCCACTGCTCCGGGTGTGTGCACACTGCTGTGTGTGTGCACTTTGGATGGGTTAAATGCAGAGCACAAATTCCGAGTATGGGTCACCATACATGGCCACATTCACTTTACTTTTTTTTTTTCATAATTCTGATTGTGTTTGTCTGAAAGAAGAAAGTCCTATACACCTAGGATGGCTTGTGGGTGAGTAAATTATGGGGTAATTTTAATTTTTGGGTGAACTAACCTTTTAATTTGTATTTGTCTCTATTCACCTTAGACCTGAAGGTGATAAAAGAGGAGAGTCAAGAACTGAATGAAAATGAAGAGAAGTACCTGGTTGAGAAAAATCCTGATTTCATAACGGAAGAAAAATATTTTAGCTGCTCGCAGACTAAAAAGACTTCCACAGGAAAAAGAGCTCAGAAGACAGGAACTAGAGGTTTCTCCTGCCAACACTGTGGAAAAAGTTTTACTCAAAATGTAACCCTTAAAATACACATGAGAATTCACACTGAAGAGAAACCTTTCACCTGCAAACAATGTGGAAACGATTTTACTAACAAAGGAAACCTTAAAAAGCACATGAGAATTCACACTGGAGAGAAGCCATACACATGCCAACAGTGTGGAAAAAGTTTCACACAAAGTGAAAGGCTTAAAAGCCACATGAGAATTCACACTGGAGAGAAGCCTTATACATGCCAACAGTGTGGAAATAGTTTCACACAAAAAGAATATCTTAATACCCACATGAGAATTCACACCGGAGAGAAGCCTTATGCATGCACTCAGTGTGGAAAGAGCTTCACACAAAATGAAAGGCTTAAAATCCACATGAGAATTCACACTGGAGAGAAGCCTTTCACCTGCCAAGAGTGTGGAAAAGGTTTCAGACAAAATGAAAGGCTTAAAGTCCACATAAGAACTCACACTGGAGAGAAGCCTTTCACCTGCAAACAGTGTGGAAAGAGCTTCACACAAAAACATCATCTTAAAAGCCACATGAGAGTTCACACTGGAGAGAAGCCTTATACATGCACTCAGTGTGGAAAGAGCTTCACTGAGAAAAGAAACGTAAAACTCCACATGAGCGTTCACACTGGAGAGAAGCCTTTCACCTGCCAACAGGGTGGAAGGAGCTTCACAAAAGCAACAAACCTCAGGTCTCACATGAGAATTCACACCGGAGATCACATGTGATCAGTGTGGAAAGAGTAGGCTTGTTCGACTTCAAGTGGCGCCGCAAAAATCGGGTGCCGCCGGACAAAAGCAATGCATTCGGGTTAGAACATTTGTCCGACTTTGATCGGTGCTGCAGCCGCCTTACGATCACAGTACCGCGAGAGCAAAATGAACAAATCTGTGTTTGTACAACAGTAAAAGCTTTTTTAGTGTAGTCGCACTGTTATCTTGAGTCATTTTTATTAAGAAACACTGATAAAAGCATATATACCCCCACTTTATTGGTATTTAGGTGCCTGTATGTTTATACTGAACTTTATTCTTGAACAGATGCTGCTGTTTTAAGCGGTATATAATTAGCGTTTCTGTTGCTCATAAAAACGTTTCTGTGTATTTGACAAATATTGTGCGAGCATCACTACCGGGAGCAGAAAGTGTCCGACTTGATTTCTCCGCTTTTAATTCCGCCCCGACTGCAAGCAGCTACTCTCGCCAGTCGGTGACAGGCTGGTGTAGTCCATCTCGAACAATCCTATTTTGAAAATCCTTTAACTGTCACTTGAGTTCACTCCAGAAGTGTGGAAAAAGTGCCAGCCTAAATCAGGGGTCAGCAACATTTATGTAATGCAGTGCCATTTTTTTAAACACTGTCTTTATTGATTTTAGAAACTTTAACATGTGATAAGAAAAATAATTAGAACAAAACAAACAAAAAGGGGGGGGGTAAAGATTACAAATATATATAAATGCATGCACATACACATGCAATATAAAGTGTCAAAACAATATATGTGGGTTTTTCCAAAGCCAAGCAATGAGATAATTCTTGTAACCATTGTTTAAAATGAGGGCTTTCTGTGTTTTCAAATGGCAAGCCACTATAAGTTTTGCTTGTAATAAACAGAATATCAATTTCTTATCAGAGCCTAGTAAAAGTGCACGTTACAGGGAAAATATTTAGTATAGATAGTTTAAGACATTTGGGAATATTTTGTTTCAATACCAAATCTTTTTCCCAAAAAAGTTCAACTTGGGCACACTTCTATAAACAATGATATAAAGTTCCTATCTCTTGATTGCATTTTATACATTGATCTGGAATGTTGGGATTAAATTTATGTAGTAATTCCAGAGTTATGTATACTCTCATAATCCATTTATATTGCAGAAGTTTGAACCTCGTATTAATTGTCTGGGTTTTGGTCTTTAGACATACTCTGCCATTCATCTTCTGTTATATTCTCGCTTATATCTTGACACCATGCCAAATGTTTATTTTCTGTATTTTCCTTGCAATTAGTAGAGATTAGTCTATAAAAATAGAAATTTGCCTACCCTCATTGAAGTGGTTTAAAGTATATTTTTCTAAAGGGGACAGATCTGGCAAGAGAGGAAAAAGATGCCGTGTCTTATTAATAAAATTCCTAATTTGAAGCTATTTAAAAAAAAAAACATGTGTTCTAGGTAAATCAAACTTTTGTCTTAATTCTTGAAAACTGAGCATAGTTTCATTATTACATAAATCTCTCACCTTACTTATAGTATTTTTTAACAAAGGGATTGGAAGTGGCTTTTTTCAATTTGGGCAGGGGTGCTGAGTACAAATACAGATTCAAGGACAGTTGCCCGGATGTACAGGACTCAGTCTGTACCCAAGGGATAGAATTTTCATTTGTGAACCAAAACATTGCTCTTAGTTGAGCTGCCCAGTTTTACCATTTCAGATTAGGCAACTGCAACCCTCCTTGTTCTGGGGAAGTTGTGGCCTAATGGTTAGCGATTTGGACTTGTAACCCAAAGGTCGCAGGTTCGAATCTTGGTACCGGCAGGAATTGTAGGTTAGGGGAATGAATGTACAGCGCTCTCTCCACCCTCAATACCACGACTGAGGTGCCCTTGATTAAGGCACCGAACCCCCAACTGCTCCCTGGGTGCCGCAGCATAAATGGCTGCCCACTGCTCCGTGTGTGTGTTCACGGTGTGAGTGTGTTCACTGCAGTGTGTGTGCACTTTGGGTGGGTAAATATGTCACCATATGTCACATCACGTCACTAACTGCTGGAGGCAATCCAAACCCCATTTTAAATGGTGTAAGACGTTCCGATTCTATAAGAAATAAAATCATAGATTAGGACTCATTTATTTTATAGCCTAAAAAAGATTCCAAATGTTTAAATTAGGCTCTATTAACATGTTATAGATGTACTTAAATTGGATAGGAATAATATAATTTCATCAGCAAATAAAGCTAATTTATTTTCAAGACCTTCAATTGTAATCCCTGATATATATTTATTTCTTCGTACTGCACTAGCCAAAGGTTCAATAGCTAATGTAAAAAGGAGCGGTGACAGGGGGCATCCCTGGTGCGTGCCTCGTGAAAGCTGAAATGATTTAGAGATTATATTATTAGTCAATATTTCTGCCATGGGATTTGAATATTAAATTTTTATCCATTTTATAAAACAAGGACCGAAACTAAAACGGAAAAGGATATCAAAAAGATAACCCACTCCACCCTATCAAAAGCCTTTTCAGCATCTAGGGAGAGTAAAGCAGGATCAGGGGCTTCTTTTGTAAAGTGTATGACATTTAACATGGTGCGTATATTATGAAAATCTTGTCTACCTTTTACAAAGCTGTTTTGATCAGGATCAATAAATTATGGTAAATATTTATCAAGTATACTAGCTAATGCCAAGTTCACACTGCACAATTTTCAAACTCGTCGGATCGCCGTTGTTTTCACACTGCAGGACTATCTGGGGTAGAATTCAGTCGCTGCTGCTTTCACATTGCACAATGGATCCACGACACGGGGTTTCACATTGCACGATTTCACAATAGGAAGAATCGCCGACAACTCTGTCTGATCCGCAAATACAGCCAAATGCACGCGAGAAGTGATAAGGAAATAACGCAAGATCACGCTGCTATTATGGTCTATAAGTCCTCCATGAACACACAATAATTAATAAAGATGACTTGACAAACATACTTCTGCTGTGAAATTTTTATATACACAAATCTAGCCTACTTGAAAGTGAAACCAACGTGCATTTTAGAATGAGTTTATTTCTTTATAGCCTATAAAAGCTCTCAAAGTGATGAAAAAGAAAAATGCAATAAATATTTTGTCCTTTATAGAAGAATATTATTTACAGGAAAAACCATAGCCTCTTCTTCATCTTCATGTAGCCTATCTGTTCTGTATATTCTAATGCTCGCTTTGTAAAAAAAAAAAAAAAAATCCTCCTGGAACTTCCAGCTGCCCTGTATCTTGCTCTCTCATTGGCTGTAGGTCATCGCTGATGTATTTTTCAGTCAGAACTGGTCAGAACTCATTCACACAGCAGGATTGAGAATCGCCGACAGCTCCAGATATTTATTTAGCTGCCAAATATTTTGCGGGCGTCGGCGACGTGTCCGCGATTCCCTCAGGTCGCATCTTTGATAATTCACACTGCGCGATTGTCACTCGCGGGAACGAGCACCGATTTGCCTCCGATCTCGGGCATTTGTCGGCGATTTATCAAAACCTGTCGGCGAGTGAAAAATCGGGCTAAAATCGTGCAGTGTGAACTTGGCATAAAACTTTAGCAATAATCTTAGTATCTGAATTTAAAAGACTAATGGGTCTGTAAGAACCACATTGTGTAGGATCTTTTCCCGGCTTAAGAATTAAAGTTATGAGGGCAGAACGCATGCAGAGAGGGAGTTGATACATTCATTAGCTAACAATATTAAATGTAATATTAAATATTAAATGTAAGTTATTTTGTATTAATGTGTCATATGACGTGAGGTCCAGTTACCAGCATGACATTAAAAAACAGGTTGTAGTAATGGGTACTTTTTTCTTAAGTACATGTCAGAGCCCATACTTCTTTACTTTACTGTAAAAAAGTGTAGTCAGTACTTCTACTTTTACCAGAGTATTTTTAAACGCGAGTATACAGTATATACTTCAACTTGAGTAAAGGATGTGTGTACTTTTGCCATCTGTGCTTACTGGCAACGACACAAAGTTACTTTGTGGCGCACCTTTCACTTTTCCGGTTGCCATGACTTAACTTGTTACGTCGCCACGACAAAAATTAACCAAGATTTTAGTACAAATTAAACCAAAAAACCATGGTTACTATAGTTAAACCACAAATTAACCATGGTTTTGCAACACTAACCATAGTTTAACCATGGTTTTGTAGTAAAACTGGTTATACAAATGTTAATAAATACAACAAAATAAAACATGGTTACCATACTTTTACTACAATAAAACCAGGGTTAATTTTCGTAAGGGTAATGACTGTTTTTGGTACATTAGGCTTACAAAGGGGAAGCCTTTAGGCTTTACTTGTGGGGAAGTCGTGGCCTAATGGTTAGAGAATTGGACCCAAAGTTTGTGAGTTCGAGTCTCGGTCCGACAGGAATTGTAGGTGGGGGAGTGAATGTACAGCCACTCTTCCACCTTCAATACCACGACTGAGGTGCCCTTGAGCAAGACACCGAACCGCTACCCGGGCACCAGGTGTGTGTTCACGGTGTGTGTGTGTTCACTGCTGTGTGTGTGCACTTTGGATGGGTTAATTGCAGTGCACAAATTCCGAGTATGGGTCACCATACTTGGCCGTATGTCACGTCACTTTCATTTTCAAAGCTGTAACAATATTGACAGTTGTAAACTTTCAAGCAGATTTAGTTTGTTGTAATAGAAGCAGTCTTTAGAGCGGTTGAATAATATACATGGAGCAACAAATAATAGGAGACACTTTTTTTTAACAAAATGTATGTTAGATTATTTAATAGTTCTCCTTGTAGAAGCATGGGATTTGTGTCTATGTTTTAAAATTGTGAAGATCAATGTACCTCATTCATGAAAAGTTTTAGGCATGTATAACTTAAAAAATTGCATCAAAAGGAACAAAATTTTGTATAGAAATTGACTTTACAGGGAGTTTCCTCCCTGATGGAAGCAGACTGAAGAAGTTGTGTGTCGGGTGGGTGGGATCACCTGCAATGCTGAGGGCTTTGCGGGTGAGACGGGTGCTGTAGATGTCCTGGAGGGAGGGGAGAGAGACACCAACGATCTTCTCAGCTGCTCTCACTATCCATTGAAGGGACTTGCGGCAGGACGCGTTGCAGGCGCCATACCACACAGTGATGCAGCTAGTCAGAATGCTCTCGATGGTGCCTCTGTAGAAGGTGCACATGATGGGGGCCGGGGCTCTGGCTCTTCTTAGTTTGTGGAGGAAGTAGAGACGCTGTTGTGCTTTCTTGGCTAGTGCTGCAGTGTTGTTGGTCCAGGAGAGGTCCTCTGTGATGTGTACACCCAGGAACTTGGTGCTGCTCACTCTCTCCACGGTCGCACCATTGATGGTCAGAGGAGCATGCTGAGTGTGCACCCTCCTGAAGTCAACGACAATCTCCTTCATCTTCTCCACATTCAGAGAGAGATTGTTGTCACTGCACCACCCGGCCAGGCGGCTCACCTCGCTCCTGTAGTTTGTCTCATCTCTGTTGCTGATGAGACCCACCACATTCGTGTCATCCGCAAATTTAATGAAGTGGTTGGAGTTGTGTGACGGTGTGCAGTCGTGGGTCAGCAGAGTGAAGAGGAGGGGGGGGCTCAGCACACATCCTTGGGGGGCCCCTGTGTTCAGTGTGATGGTGCTGGATGTTTTACTGCCGACCCGTACTGCCTGAGGTCTCCCGGTCAGAAAGTCCAACAGCCAGTTGCACAGCGACGTATTGAGCCACAGCTGGACCAGTTTATGGATGAGCTGTTGAGGGATGATTGTGTTGAATGCTGAACTAAAGTCTATGAACAGCAATCCGACATACGTGTCCGTTTTGTCTAGGTGTGTGAGGGCTGGTTGGAGGGCAGTGGCGATGGCATCATCGGTCGAGCGATTGGACCTACGTATATGCAAACTGGAAGGGGTCCAGGGAGGGGGGGAGGACAGACTTGATGTGCTGCATGACTAACCGTTCAAAGCACTTCATGAGAATAGGAGTGAGTGCTACTGGACGGTAGTCATTGAAGCAGGATGGAGATGACTTCTTCGGGACTGGAATGATAGTGGTAGCTTTGAAGCACGTGGGGACAACAGCCTGGCTTAGTGAGATGTTGAAAATGTCTGTGAAGACATCAGTGAGTTCCACTGCACAGTCTCTCAGTACACGCCCAGGAATGTTGTCAGGACCCGGAGCTTTGCGTGCATTGATCCTGCTGAGGGATCTCCACACGCTGTGAGGGGACAGCGTCATCATCTGGTCGCCTGGAGGAGGGTGGAGTCTTCTGTGCAGTGGTGCTGTTTTGTGCCTCAAAGCGAGCAAAGAAGGCATTCAGCTCATTCAGCAGGGGATGGTGCTGTCACAGGTCTGTGGTGGGGGCTTGTAGTCCGTAATGGTCTGAATCCCCTGCCACAGGCTCCGAGTGTCTCTGCTGTCGCTGAAACGATGGGCTATCCTCCTGGAGTACTGTCTCTTGGCCTCTCTGATGCCGCGGGATAGGTTGGCCCTAGCTGTCCTTAGGCCCTCCTCATCTCCAGCTCTAAAGGCAGCATTCCGAGCCTTCAGAAGTCTGTAGACCTCCCCTGTCAGCCACGGCTTCTGGTGGCCCGGACAGTGATAGTCTTTGTGACCGTTACATCATCAATACACTTGGTGATGTAGGCAGTGACAGTCTCTGAGTACTCTTGGAGGTCTGTGGTGTTGTTGTATGTGACAGCCTGTTTAAACATATTCCAGTCAGTGGTGTTGAAACAGTCTTGAAGTGCCTCTGACGACCCTTCCGGCCACACTTGTATCTGCTTGTGTATTGGTTTGATGACTTTAACGAGCGGTCTGTGTGCAGGCATTAGCATGACAGTGATGTGGTCTGAGGCTCCGAGGTGGGGGAGGGGGAGAGCCTTGTATGCTCCTCTCTGGGTGGTGTAAACAAAGTCCAGCGTATTTTTTCCCCTTGTTGGAAAGTCAACATGCTGTTGAATTTTTGGGAACACACTCTTTAAGTCTGCGTGATTAAAGTCTAAAGCCAAGATGAGAAAAGCATCTGGGTGGGCTGTCTGCTGCCCACTGATGTGCTGGTACAGATCATTCAGTGCCTCACTCCTGTTATTGTTGTTAGAGCTGGGAGGGATGTATACAGCAACGAGCAGTATGGCTGTATATTCCCTCGGTAGATAGAATGGCCGGCACTTAATAATCATAAATTCCACCAGGGGTGAGCAGTGTTTGCAGACCACAACAGTGTCGCGGCACCATACATTATTGATGTAAACACAAAGCCCGCCGCCGCGTCTTACCTCCCTCGACGAGAGCTCTGTCTGCTCGATAGCATGTTAGCTGCTCGAGCTGAATGGCGCAGTTCGGAACGCTGTTGTTGAGCCATGTTTCCGTAAACACAAAAACACAACAGTCATCTCTTACAGTCCTCTGAGTTGAGCGAAGTAGTCGGATGTGGTCCAGTTTATTGTCCAAAGAGCGTACGTTCGCCAGTACGATGGAGGGGATAGCTGGCTTGTGTGGGTTAGCCGCTAGCCTAGCTCGTTAGCCTTCCTCTCACGCCGCTTGTAGCGCCTAAGCTGTGGGCGAGATGCAGTAGTGGGGGTCGGTGATGGTGTAGGCCTCCGAGCAAACCGAGGTCCCGCAGCTCTTCGGCGTGCGCGGAGTTTAACTCTAAAAATGTGGTTCTGCCGACATCGAGCAGAAACTCACGACTGTATGCGCGCTTAAAGACAGGTAGACGAGACGAATATGTACAAAAATATTGCGACTTACAAGACAAAAAACACGAAAACACCGTTCTGTCGGGAGAGAGAGAAGCCGCTGCGTCTGTTGTACGCGCCGCCATCTTGGTCAAAGGATGTGTGTGCGCACTCATAAATATGGCACTCAAACCATAAAATAGTTAGTTATTTTATTATATTTTTAGTCATTTTGTTTTATTTGTAGTTTTATTGTAAGCCACATTATTTACACGGCTCTTTGGAAAACTCGAATCTGATCGGTCAATAGCGCCATCTAGTGGTTTATTATTCCACAATAACACACTGTGTTACACAATGACACACTGTGTGGAAAATAATAACACAGGCTCATCCGAATAACTGCGCTATACGCTGTATATGTAGCTTAGATTTGCATTCGAGCTAATAAAATATTCAAATATCTCACGTCTCATTGATTAGGCCTATATTAAAAATGGAATCGGACTTCAATATTAATAGTACTGTAATTTGGTTGCTATTTCACTCTGGATTATAAAATAATAAACAGTTTCGATTTTAAAACAATTTCATCTCAAATCAATATCTCTTGTGCCTTTTGTGGTAAAAGACCGTGTAATTAGTAGATTTATTAATGAAGAATTAGTAATGACTACCGTATCCAAAAACAGTTTTAAATAAAGATAGTGTTGTTTGTTTTTATTTTGAGGTATTATTTATGTTTTATTCTTCGCAGTTTGTGAGAAATAATTTTATTATGGAATAGCGGTGTTGTTTTTCAGCATATATCCTGACTCAATCTGTTTCTACCATAAACATTTAGAATAAAGTGAGATCTCTGCTGATGATCCTGTAAGGTTTGTTTAACAGATCTGCAAAATATCTTCATATTACATGTCAATAGTTTCTGTTTTCACCTCATTTATTATGCTGATGTCTTCAGATCACCTGTAAACTGCAACTTAAAGCTCATGTCATTCATGTCAACAGACTGAGGCAAACTAAATATGCACAATTCATCTACAAAATATAAATCTCCTAACAGCATTAATTTCATTATAGTCTTTAATAAACCATGTTTCATATAAAAAATAAAAAAAAATCTAAAAAACAATAAAAAAGTCTGTACATTTATTTCTGAATTTATATTTGTTTTATTTTTTTCATACTTTACATATATTTGCATCCTCGTGGTTTTTATGTGCAATTTTTTTATATGTAGATTTTTTCATAATAAAAATGGAATGGAATGTTTATATTATATTGATTCTCTAACAAAACAGAAGAAAGTAATAAAAAACATTACATTTTGATAGATGGATAGATAAACACACAACCTAAATACTAAATTGTGCATAACTGATTCTGTAACTAATTTATTTTGGATTTTGGTAGATCTGCTTTTCTTAAAGGGATAGTTCACTTTGAAATTAAAATTTGGTATCTATCAGCTTACCCCAAGGACATCCAAGATGTAGGTGTCTTTTTTTCTTCAGTAGATCCAATTTTGATGTTTTTAGGTCAAACCGTTCTAGTCTGTCAGTCATATAATGGCAGGTATAGGTCACTGTCTCTATAAGAGGGAAAAAGAACATGCACAGAGAAATCCAAATTAAACAATTCCCCATCGTAACTACACATTGATGGCCTAAGACATGAAACGAGCGGTTTGTGTGAGAAAACGAACAGTATTTATATCGTTTTTTACCTCTTGTACACAACCATGTCCAAGTGATCTGAGTGCGCACACACATCCGGTGTGTGACGTGTGTGTGCGCGCGCTCTGGCTCACGCTGCATTCACACGGGGCGTCGGCATCAACGCTTGACGGAGGGCGTGTCTGAAGCGTGGTGCTGACGCGCCGTCATAGTTACAACAACCAATCACATACTTCTCTGGTGTTGCATGAACGGGATTGGGTATTTGCATGAGGCGATCTGATTGGCTGACGCCTCCGTTGGCGCTTGAAAAGTTGCGTCAGCATCCTCGCTTTAATTTCAAAGTGAACTATCCCTTTAATGCACAGCAATCCACCTTTAGTGAAGCTCCACCCATAAGAACTCATCAGTGAAGCTCCTCCCACAACATTTCATCAATAAAAGCTGGAATATTCCCTTCAGCCTACAAGTGAAGAAGAAACAGTTCATTAAAGAACATGAGTGACCCAGAACCCTGCAGAATGGAACATGAAGAACAAAAAAGTTGGTGTTTATTCTTGATTCTTCATTAAGAAAACTTTCCTGGCTAACCAAAAACAAACCTTAAAAAGAACATTCTGGGAACCAAAAATGGTTAGCTGGGTTCATTGTTTCTAGCCAAATCCTGCCTAAACTAGAGATGGGAGAAATTAAGCTTTTCAAAGCTTCGAATCAGTTGAACCAATTGCTTCGCAAAATGATTCACTGTTTCTAAGCGTTGGAAACACCGTAGACGCTAGGCGAGGGCTCTACAGTTTGACCATTTCAGTCGCATTTTGAAAAAATATTCAGGAGCACCTGTGCTACTGACCCGATCAGCAGCATATTTGTGTTTGCGCTGAGCGAGCTTCAAAAGTTTCTAACGTACTTACAATGTGTTTTTGCAGCGTTGAGTAATATATCACGGACATATTCTCTCATTATATCTTTATATATACATACTAAATGTACACAGTACACACACATATATTATGTAAACAAAAACTTTTATTTTGGATGCGATTAATCGTGATTAATAATTTGGCTTGACAAGAGGGGTAATCCAAAAACACGAGCAATAGTCCAGACGAGGTGCAAACACAGTCCAAAACTATATATATAAACCTATGACTTGTACATAGACTATATGGACAAAAGTATTGGGACACCCCCTTCTTTAGAACAGAAACTTCCAAAACTGTGGCAACAAAGATGGAAACATAATTTGTGTTTTTAAAAATTGTATTTCCATCTCTGTTACAACCGTTTGGAAGTGTCTAAAATTACTGTATCCATATGTACAAGTCATTGGTGTTTGGTGGTAAGTTTTAGGCTCAAGGTCTGCATTTAAAGTCACACCAGAGGTGTTCAGCTGGGATCAGGACTTGGCTTTCTGCAGACCAGTCAAGGTTTATGTTGTATTATACCAATAACATTACGCTACATTTATTTTAAAATATTATCTATTGTACTTATCTTCCACAAGCTCTGCTGCTAACTTGCATGCAGATGACACAAGTTGGCCTAGCATTATGTCTGCCATTATGTCAATCAGCCTCGCAAGACACCATATGAATAATGAAACAGTCAATTTAGATTGATGCATTTAAGGCTAAGTTACAAGCAAATCTCTAACCCTAACCAGTCAAGGTCTTCCACACTGACCGAATCAATAATTTATTTTTGAACCTTGCCTTATACACAGAGACATTGTCATGTTAGAATAGAAAAGGGTCCTGTCCAAACTGTTGCTATAAAATTAGAATCACTCATGGAAATTAGTAAAGTAGTCAAACCTGTTCGTTAGAAGGGGGTGATCCAATACTTTTGGCAATATATATATATATATATATATATATATATGATACATATATATGTGTATTTATATATATACGTTAGTGGTGAGCGGTGACTTTTTTAACCGGTATGCTGAGTGCTAAGATTAAGACAATTGCGAGAAAAAAACTTGCAATTCTGACTTTTTTTTCTCGCAATTGCGAGTTTAAATCTTGCAATTCTGACTTTTGATATACACTCGCAATTGCGAGTTAAAGTCCAGTTTTGAGGGGGGAAAAAAGACTGATATGTTCTCAGAATTGCAAGTTTATATCTCACAATTCTGAGAAAAAAAGTCAGAATTGTGATCTAAAAAGTCGCAATTACCTTTTTAAGTTTTTATTCAGTAGCAGAAACCATGACAAAGTGGCTTCCATACCTCATCGCTTTTAGGACACATTCAAAGAGGAAAACACCGTGGCAGGTGTCACTTTAAAAGTATGCACATTCCTATGTAAATTTTCATTTGTAAATTAAATTCATCTCCAATCCTTCTGTCATTTTTAGGATTATCCATAGTTATTCAAATGCTAGAAAACAGCTGATTTTCCAAGTAAATCCCGCCAAATAACGTTTACACGTAGTTACGTTATGATAGGCTGCGTAATATTCAGATTGTGGTGGGCAGTGTTGGGCACGTTACTTTAAAAAAGTAATTAGTTATAGTTACTAGTTACTTCTCACAAATAGTAACTGAGTTAGTAACTGAGTTACATCATTATAAAAGTAACTAATTACCAGGGAAAGTAACTATTGCATTACTTTTTTTTTTTTAAATGTTAAAATGTCAAATAACTTGGATGCCCCAATATTAAATATGTTAAATGAATGAAATGGACACTAAATAGAATAAATTATTATTATTAAACATTGTACATTAATCTACACTATTTATCTACTGACACTTAGCATCAGTTAGTCAAGCATTATAATATGATATTATGATAATTTAGCATTATATGATGATAGAACTTTAGTAATTAGAATAACCAAGTATAAATGCATATTTGTCATGTTGACTGAACTTAGGACTGGTGGTGGTGCTTAAGATATTGTTTGTCATTTAGTGTTTCTATAAAAAAAGGGGGGAAAAATTATAAGATAAAACTACTATGAATTCTACTAATAACAATATAAAACACCCTAAGGATTAATGAGCTGCTGGCTTCATGAATATTAATCACGTTGTCTGCGTTCGCTCGAATTGATTTGCTGAAATCAAAACAGGGATGATAATAGGTGAGTGCTGGCCAATGAGATTGTCATTTGCACATTAGCTCCGCCCACTACCGGAGATCCCGGCAGTTCTTAAAAGCTAAAGAATTCCAAAGGAACTCTGTTATTTTGACACGAAAATACAACAAAGAATATCGTTTACATGTAGCTCGTCAGTTCTGCATGTTATGAAAGAATCTCTCGCTCTGTATCTCTCTCTCTCTCTCTCTGTGTGTGTCAAAGCTACGGCAAGCCGTGCGCTTCACACTAGTGTTTACGGTACGTCAAATACAGCTACACTGCGCATCCATTCAGATGAACTGAAAAATTAAATTCTAATAATATTATAATAAATGATAGGAACGCCACATTTTATTGTCAGTAACGGTAACGGCGTTGTAACGGGGGAAACAGTAATTCGTTTGATTACTCGTTACTGAAAACAATAACGCCGTTATTCCCATCACTGGTGGTGGGAGATGGGGGATTCCCCCATCTATACATCTGTGCATCAACTGAATGATTTTTTTTTTTTTTTTTTTTCAGTGAATAGGAGTTAAAACTCCCACCCAGATGACAATAATAGACCATGCAAAATACCAATAAATAAATAAATAATAATAAAAATAATATCTTTAAAATATTGCCAATTAACGTTGCAAACAACAATAAAATCACAGAAGGACTTTAACTTTAAGTGACACAAGTATACGGAAAACAACCCTACTAAAAAAAAACAATAGAAGCCCACTAGAAACCATCACAGAAATTCCAATGGTTTCCATTAAAATACCATTATATACCATTAGCTTTTTCCAGTAAAACCATTACACAATTCCTTTTTGTAGTGTGTTTTGAGCATTTTCCCAATAGGATTTAACATCCCACCAATAGAATCCATCACATACCAGTAGTTTCACCATTATAGTTTCCATTAAAACCAATACAATTCCCATTAAACCATTACATTTTAATTTGTGTTTTGGGCAGGGTCCTATTGTTTTTTTCAGCAGGGCTTGGTTCACAAGCAAATTCAGATGGGACATAATTCTTAAGGGAGAGTAGGTTCTGAGAAAATTTGACTACTTTATGTGATGGCAAGCGAGTCTTGAGAGGACCACTGGCCCATAGATCTAATAACCTACGCATCACACCGAGACAGACTAAATGCATATAATCATGAGGGAACGATGATATCATGTTTATATCAAGTACAGTAAGTGGAGATCTAGTTATGTGGTGTTCTTCATCACACGTGTTTCTGAATGTTTCATTCGTTCTTAGAGCTGCATTGGTCTCAGGGAAAGTCATGTGCTTTTGTATGTAGACACCAGACTGTACACATTTATCACATGACGAATAACCAGTATGAGACTTAACACCCTTAAACATATGCATGAGCAGGTGCATCACAAACAACTGAACTGAGAAGTAGTTCCTTTCCTCTGAAAATAAAGCCTGACTGCAGGCTCTTAACTTCTTCAACTAAGCTTTTTAAATACTCAGCCAATTTTTTGGGTTTGGAAATGCCACCAAATATTGCTATTAGAAAAGGATTTTTTTGTTATGCCTTGTAAATAAGCCTAAAATAGGCCACAGTTGCATATTTGAACTCTTGTGCAATTGAATGGCATCAAAATTCATCTGCAGTGTCAATGTATGTCTGTTTGGTAGCTGGGGAAATATTTTATCAAGGATTCCTGACAATGTATTAAGAATGCCAAGCATCTTTTGTAAGGTTTGGGTGCATACTACGCAAATCTGACAGAAGAGCTGTTAATGCAACCATTGTAATTCTGAAGTCAATGGCCCAATCAGTTAAAGTATTTTTAAAAGCTTCATCAGGACTTTCCTCAGCATAGTCACCACTATTCTCAGAATCACTTGTAGAGACCTGTGGATAATGTGTCATCACTAGAATGAGTTTGCAAACACTTGCCCTTGCCCTTTTTTGAATGTTAGAATTCACAGTAAAACTTATAATTTTCAGCTATGACTTACATATACTGGCCTCTTCTGTGCTGAGCTTGTCTGATCTCGTTCAATGATCTTGTCATAGACGGTAAAAAAACGAAACAAACAAGTGTATACAAAATGTTTATCTTCACTAGAATTCATATAAAACATTTATAATAACAGTTCAGAAAACCCCCGAAATAAATATCATTATACCCCTTGAGCATAAGCCCAAAAATTCTATTCAAAAACCTACAGACATTACTAGACAATTACAGACAATTTTTGTTTTACTTGGAGTCAGATAAAAGCCCTTAACAGCAAAGCGTTTCAGCAGTTTGTGAAGCAATTAGTAATGTAAAGTCAGTTTACAGCTTGTAATGGGACTATTAGCAACTCTAACGATAACATGCCTATTCACATGTTCATAGTGAAATAACAGTCTGCCGTTGCCATCTTTTGTCTCTGTGATGTGCTGCAAAATGACCTCACTGACCCACGTTAAACAATCGTAACATTTAACCGAAAATATTGTTACATACCATTACATCAGAATGTGTAACGGTTTATAACCAATTAAGAATATCAAAATCTGCCTCCAGACGTTCAGTTTCACATGCGCAAATTACGGAAATACGTCACAGTATTGTTATGCAAGTCGCTCACGCTATAGTCAAAAAAATAATAATAATTTTTAAAAAAAACTATAGGCGTAGTAAAATCACTAAAGTAGCATTAAACAATTTAAATAAGAAAATATATAAATCCAAAAATATATATTAAAAAAACAGCAAAAACAAATCAAACATTTTTATTAAGATATTATTGAACCACATAATTAGACAACTTTTTCGGTGGCTTCCTGTTTCTGGAGGCAAGGAGAGACTTCAATGATTTCCTTACTAAATAATTAGTTTTTTTCCGGGCCCTGGGAGCTGATGGTTGGGGTGCTGGGGCATCTCCCTCAGCAGGGGCATCTTTCTAATGTCAAAAACAGACAGTAGAATAGTTTATCAGAAAAAAATGCTTGATTAACTGAACTATGAGAACTAAACTATGGGAAATAAAATTATTTTTAAAAGTAAAGACTGATGGTGCTTTGTTATGTTCGATAAAGGTGAGTGACAAATTCAAAACCACTTTGTCAATGTCCTTCACATCAAGACTGCATAATGTGAGCGAGAAGAGGGAGCGCATTTTTAAATTACTGCAATATTAACCATAAAGTGATTAAACTAAACATTGCTTACTGCAGTTACAAGTCCCAACAATTTGACTGGGATTATGTTTTCTTTTTAGATCTTTGTGAATCTATATAAATTATTAGCTAAATAAATTCGGTTGATTGTTCATATATCGTTTTTCTCACTTTTTCTTTGCATCAGCAGTTTATTTTCATGACCTGCTAAGTATATGACGAAGGAGAAGAAGCAGAAGGAAGAAGAAGCCTGTATCAGTTAATTATTTTATCATTTGAGTGACCTTATTTTCAGAAAATATATATTTATTTTCAAATAAATTCTTCATGTAACGTTTTGGTCATATGGCCCACACATAATCGTGTTAAATAATCGTGATTACAATACGGACCAAAAATAATCATTATGATTTTTGCCATAATCGAGCAGCCCAGCCTGATTTGCAAATGAATTTCACAAATCAGAACACACAACAGCAAATTAGAAAATGGTAAGTAAGCCTTTTGATCGGACAGATACAGTATAAATCAATTTTCATGAGCCACTCAGAATATGAGTATTTGACAAAGGATGAGAAGCAGAAAAAAGAAGGAAGGAGAGGCAGGAAGAAGAAGCCTGTGTCAGTTAATGTGGAAGAAGAACATGAGGAAGAAGAGAAGATTGGAATGTGAGATTAGGAACAAAATCTGTGCATGTGAATTACCTCAGGTGATGACTCCTGACATTCTTGCTCTGCAGCAGCCCTCTGCTTTTGAAAGGTCCCTCTGCTACTGTGAGGTCTCTCCTGGTCTGCAGCAACCCTACGCTTTCTAGTATGGTGGACCTGTAGTGCAAATTAATTTCATAATTCAGAACAAATGAGAAAACTCAACAGCCAATTTGATAATGGAAAGTGAGTATTTTAATCGGACAGATACGGTTTCGGTTTATTGTCATGACCAGCTCAGTATATGATGAAGGAGCAGGAGGAAACAGAAGAAGAAGTAGGAGAAGGAGAAGAAGCAGAAGGAAGAAGGAGACTGGTGTCAGTTAATGTGGTAGAAGAACACAAGGAAGAAGGGAAGATTTAAATGTGAGATTAAGAACAAAATCTATTAGGGGTGTAACGGTACACAACCACGATGGTTCGGTACGTTCGGTAAGTTTTGGTACAGCATGGGGGGAAAAACTAAACATAAAATTGCTTGTTTTTTTTTTCTTTTATTAAACCGTAGTTTACTCATTAAATTGTTTGTCTGTTTTTAAATCAATTTAATTCTGATTCAAATTTTCTTGGATAAAAATCTGATTAATCTAATGCTGTAAACTCTTATAATATTAAAGATTACAATTAACAACAAAGCCCAAACTATTAAATTTAATTGCAATTTTTTTTTAGATTTAATAATAAACATTCAAAAAAAAAAAGTGTATGAAAACATGTAAATTGCACATAAGGTAGTTTTGACATTAACTTCTCAGTGTCACAAATCCAGTCCGTAGCCTTCCGTCTGCTCACCACCAGATGCAGACCTGCCAACCTGTACGCATTTTGCGTAGCGGGCACGCATTTTGACCTCAAAGTACGCAGGTACGATTTGTCACTTTAAACTACGCAAAAACCTGGTGATGCCTTTGTGCACGCACAGTAGCCTACTTAAATCAAGCAACAGCAATGAAAGAGGACTTCGACCAATCAGAGAGCTGGGTTCATTCCCCATCTAGCAAGTGGGATGATTGACAAATGCGTAGACCTATCATTAAAAAGAGACTGCAAATAGACAGCAAAACAAAATCCCGCTCGGTCTCGTACCTTTTTACTCCCGCCGTCTGATTTCTTAAAAGAGGACAGTACACACGGTGCTTACAACTAATTTCGTTAAGTGTAGTTAACAGCCTTAAATCCCCAATTTTATATATATATATATATATACTGTATATAAAAGCCATTCAATTTTGAAGAATGGGGGGAAAATTGTACACTCATTTTTTTGATTAAATTCAGTATTTAACAGTAAATTATATTTAAATAATAGACTATTGCAGTTGATTAGTTAAGATTGTCATTACTCGTTTGTTTTTCTCGCTGCATTTACAGTGCTTTGAGCAGCAGGTGACTCGCGCGCGGTGATTCGAGAGAGTCGAATCAGTGAATCATTTTGTGAATCACTTCACTCGGAGATTCAAACAGCCCTGTTTCTCCATCACTACTAACCAGTGACTGAATTCGTGTTTACAATAAACTGATTCACGGTTTAGAGAGCGAAAAGAGACGCACCATTTCTGTTACTCATGCGCGGGAGCGCTTTTATTAACGTTGTTAAAAACAACGTCCATTAATGTAACTAGATAAAGCATTACAGTGTTACAGTCAGTGTAATTACGCCATTTACATCGCTTTTAAAAGCTATAGAATTACACGGAAAATTGCAAAACATTGTTCATATTTTATGCTATATCCCTTTAACTTTCATGTGTACTTTGAGAGCAGATGAGAAAATAAAGGGGGAAAACAAATAAATTACTGAAATTCCTGAATGTTTCAGAGTACAGACTTAAGTTTGGTCACTTTTGACACGCACTTGGCAGATTATTGTTCAAGTGAAAGCATCTATGTAAAAAAAAAAAGTTACTATACAGAAAGTTTGTTGCACGTTTTTATTTACATCAATAAATATGCATATTTCCTCACAACATGAGAAGACAGTAAAAACAGCACAGGACAACATACAGCGGCTTTTGTATCAGGGGCCGTTTCAGAAAGGAGGTTAAGTGAAAACTCTGAGTAAAAAATTACTGCAGTTTTTTAAAAAGTATTACTTTAGTTTTTGTTACATGTAGAAAAATGCAGTTTTGTGGACACGAAAAAAATGCATTATTGCCTTTTACTGCAATACATCTGAAGTAGTATTGAAATACAACTTCAGTAGAGCTGCAGTATTACTGCAATACAGCTGAAGTATTACTACAGTTATACTGCAATTAAACTGCAGTAGTATTGCAATATATAATACAACTGAAGTACAATTCAATACTACCGAAGTGCAATACTAATAAAATGCTGTACAGTAACACTGAAATGCAACCAGAATATTCAGAATAACAAGTTTTATTTGCACACATCTGCAATATAATGAATTAAGGTTCAAAACAACAGTGAATGTCTCAAACAGCAATGCAACAATAAATTATTTGACTTCTCTTTAAACTTAAAATAACAGGCTGAGAGTTACACTAAATGTATTTAGGTTTATTTATAAATCATGCACATTTATTTCCTCATTATTCAGACAGGTTTCATTTTTTGAATTAACAGTGTCTTTGAACACTCCAGGTAAAATAAGTTAAAAGGTTGTTTCACCCAAAAATGAAAATTCTGTCATCAATTACTCACCCTCATGTCGTTCCAAACCCGCAAGTCTTTTGTTCATCTTCAGAACAAGATCTTTATAATGTCCACAAAAACATGCATTTCTGGGAAAAAGTATAGACACAATCATGTTTAAATACTGTATAGAGTCCTCCACAATAATTTGCCCTCTTTATCATTTTGTTTTTTTTGTTCAAAATTCTAACCTTAAATTAAAAAAAAATAATAATAATTAAAAAAAAGAACAATTTACAAATATAGAAGTATATAATTTAAATATACTATTAGAATTCAGTATATAGAATATTTGTGTTCCACAGTAATTGTGCCCCCTTCATTTAATACTTTGTGTAACCTATAACCCTCTTCACACATAAGGGCTAATCCATGGCTAGGTGTCCATTACATGATTTTAATGCATGAGGTGGAGGCAAAGAACCGCCCGATATGAAACGGGTTGCCTCCATTTAAGACGATTAAAATCGTGTAATACACACCTGTTAAAGCTAGGTTAAAAAGTTAAGTTAAAGCTGTGATATCTAACCCACAAATTGTGTCATTATTTAGTCACCCTTGTGTGGTTTCACACCCGTAAGACCTTCATTCCTCTTTGGAACACAAACAAAGATATTTGATAAGAAATCAGAGCGCTTTCTGACCCTGCATAGACAGCAATGCAACTTACACATTCAAGTTCCAGAAGGGTAGTCCAAAAAATAATAAGAAAAAAACAAATTTACCACTTATTTACAAAAATATTGATCTGTAATGTGCATTCACGAGAGCATCACAACGCATGAGTGTTGTGTTCATGCGACAGAAGACAAAATTGAGGTTAAACCACTGGAGTCACATGGATTACTTTCACAATGTCTTACTGTTCTGGAACTTAAATGAGTAAGTTGCATTGCTGCCAATAGAGGAGTCAGAAAGTAGAATTCCGTGTCGCTTATTGTCACATGTCGCTGTCGCGGGAGGTTAGGATAAAAATTACATGGAAAAGATACTTTTTATCGCGTCGCATCGCGTCTGGTTGGGACACACGGTGTTACAGTTTGATCCCCCCCCCCAAAAAAAAAATCTAAGTGTAAAAATATTAATGCTGACAGATCTAATAACTGAATTTGCAATTAGGGAAAGTGGAGAGAAGAGATCCAGTCTGGAGTTTGCATGGCAGATTTTTTGTTTGTTCATTTGTTTTTAATATTCAACAGGCAAAGTTCTTCTGTATCTAAATGCAAAAATGTTCATAATTGTTTGAATAAAACAGACTACTGGGGGAAAAAATCTGAATATTTATCTTGTGACCATCTTGTGACTATTTAACAAAAGCAACAATAATATAATAATAGTAATAATAATAATATATATACAGGTATATATATATATATATATATATATATATATATATATATATATATATATATTATAGGTCAGTGGCCCTTGGCTTGGTATTATTGGCAGAATTCGGCCCTCGGCGAAAACTAATTGAGGAACCCTGCCCTATGACGAATACAGGCAATTCACCCCCAATCCAGAAGGGGGCGCCCGCAGCAATGCAACGCTGTTTGATAACCGCCAGCAGAAGAACAGTGAATGCCAACGGTGACACAGAGGAGGGTGCACTGATGTTTGGCTCACTGTATTTTATTTTGATAAAGTACCAACCGGCTGTCAAGTTTGCAATGCTGGAACTGATGTGTGTGTGCGTGCGCGAGTGTGTGTGTGCGTGTGTGTGCGTGCGCGCGTGTGCGTGTGTGAGAGAGTGTGTGTGTGTGTGTGTGTGTGTGTGTGTGAGTGAGTGTGTGTGAGAGAGAGTGTGTGTGCGCGTGTGTGTGTGTGTGTGTGTGTGTGTGCATGTGTGTGAGTGTATGTGTGAGTGTGTGTGTGTGCGTGTGTGTGTGCGTGTGTGAGAGATTGTGTGTGTGAGTGTGTGAGAGAGAGAGTGTGTGTGTGTCTGAGTGTGTGAGAGAGTGTGTGTGTGTGCGTGTGAGTGAGTGTGTGAGAGAGTGTGTGCATGTGTGTGTGTGTCTGTGTGTGTGTGTGTGAGTGTGTGTGTGTCTCTCTGTGTGTTCTGGTATTCATCACGTTGTGGGGACATGAGTCTGTTTACACAGTCACGTCATGGGGACCTCTTGCGTTGTGGGGACCAAAAGTCAGGTCCCCACAAGGGAAAGCCATATAAATGAATAGAAGAGCTGTTCTGAAGGTGCTGGGCGGAGTTTCAGCGTTGGCCCATAACACACGTTTGTGTGAGTGTGAAGCTCGTGCTCAGCTGCGCCCCCAAACATTTCTGACCGGTACTGCGCGCGCTTCTCCACACACACATTCTCCATACATGGTCAGCCCCGCCCACTTCCTCGTCCTCATTAGGAACGATATCATCAGCAATATGAAAATATGAGTATTAAATTAACACTTCACACAGACGGAGTACAAGAAGATTGTTTACAGCAGAAACCGACTCAAGGAGATTGTTTGCAGGAGATGTTAAAGTTGTGCAGAAGAAAAAGTGAAACACAAGGTAAGCACATTTTAAACCAATTAGGCTAATTAGATCTAAAGTCATAGGCTAGCTAGTTAGCATTAGCTCTAATTAACTGTTGAGGCTAAGGCCTAAAGTTAAGTGTGGCCTGAAATATTTCTGTTTTTAAATTGGCGATCGCATAATCATACTATTTAATGTTTAAGAATTATTTTTGACCGGAAAGCTTCATCTTTAGCCTGACTGATTGCTAATGGAGCGATTGGGTTCATATTAAGTTTGTTTCTGTCAAGTTTGCGTTAGTTCTGGAGGGGGGAGGGGAATTATTTTATATTTTATATTAAAGAAATGTTATATTTTTTTGTTAGGCCACGGCTTTAAATCGCGTTCCGCGGGGGAGAGGTGGGGATTATTGCACCCATTACATATATAAACCATGGTTTTGATTGTATTTATGTGGTTATATAAATGTTAGTCAATACGCCAAAAAACATGGTTTTATTATAATACAATTTATTTTTTATTTTTTTTGGTCATATTGATTAACCGGGATCATGTCAAAGTGCTTCACAGAGAAATTAAGTAAAATAAAAAAGGTAAGTAGCTTTAAATGATTAGATGATTAACGTTAAACTTAAATTTAGTAATGACAGTAACGTACACTAACCATGTTCCGTACAGATGAACTTTTACCGCCGATCGCTGAATAAATACTTCCGGTTCATACATAATATATATATACGTGTCATCTTCATTTCTCCCTCTTTCACCCCGGATCACGACAGAGACACTCCCACCATTTGTTCTCGTGAGATTTCAGTAAGTTTGCTAGGTGCGCCCCCCTGCGCTTGAAAATGGAAGGTGGGCAAGCTAAACGTGAGACTGCCGCTTGGGTGGGGAGACAACTAGAGCAGCGAAAATGTACATTTCTATTTAATTGATGCTTCTCACAGCACTATAGTCTTTATGAAATGAATGTTATGTTATCACAAATTGTTAAATAAATGACTTTTTGTTAAATAAATGCTTTGAAATGGGAATATTTAAACGTCAATTGTGGGCGATGACAACTTGGCGCCACCCCCCGCCTGAGACGTGCAGCAGGCGCTGTTTGCCCATCATCCTGCGTGCAGTGATGTTTATATTCATAAAAGATCAATTAAGTTAGCGTTAACTTACATGAATTTTTTTTTTTTTTACATTTTTAATTGTCATTTAATTAAACGAACTTAGTAAAAACTCAATTGATTGTGTTATTTCATTGCCAAAAGTTATTTAACGTTAACAAAGTTACACACAAGGATAGGATATTCAGACATTTAATAAAATTTCATACATCAAGTTAACTAATATAATTAAAATACTTTGTGAACAATTTTATAAACAATCACTTGAAGTTAAGGTTAAATTAACATTACGTGATTAACAATATCATTTCAAAGGAAAGTCAGTACAGTTACAACAAAAGAAAGATGTCAGGAAAGAAAAAACAGTACTCAAAGGAGAAGTTACAGGAGGCAGTTGAGGAAGTAAAGGCAGGAGCAAGTCTAAGGGCAACAGCGAAAAAATTTGGCATTCCCCACACCACTCTACAGGACTATAAAAAAAAAAATATGTCCACAACCCTCATCCTAATTCGGCCCTGACACCTGGAGAGGAAGAGGCTCTTCTTTCCTTTATATTCTGGATGGCGGACCATGGCTTCCCAGTCACAAGATCCCTTGTCAAGGTGCTGGCCACTGGGATCATTAAGGAGAGTGGCAGAACAGAGACCACCACTGTAAACCTGGAGAAGGGGCCAAGTGATGTGTGGTGGTCCAGGTTTAAGGCCCGCCATCCAGAATTGGCCTCAAGGACGGCAGATTCCCTGGACCGAGCCAGAGTCCATGGTGCTACACCAGAGGCTTCTCCACCATGGCTTCCAGGATGGGTCTGGTGCGAGGGGACATCGTTGTGGGGAAGAGGCAGTTTTCAGCTCTCCTCAAGCACGTGTACCCCACTGCTGTCACAGCCCAAAATATCAAGGCTGGATTCCGCAAGGCTGGCATCTTTCCTCTGTCCAGGGCTGCTGTGGACACAACCCAGGTAATTTTGACATTAATACAATGATAACTCACCCTCTAGCTACTTGCATTCCTTTTCAAGTGTATTAATGAGTTTTACATACGTTTTATTTTCTTAGGTGGTGAGAGTGCTCCCATCTGCAGATGGAAGTGACGCCACACCATCCAGCCCTGCTGCCACTCCGTCAGCCACACCATCCAGCTCTGCTGCCACTCCGTCAGCCACACCATCCAGCTCTGCTGCCACTCTGTCAGCCACACCATCCAGCTCTGCTGCCACTCCGTCAGCCACACCATCCAGCCCTGCTGCCACTCCATCCGTCGCTCCCACCACACCATCCATCGCTCCCACCACACCATCCATCACTCAAACACCTTGCCCCACCTGTAACAATAGAATAGTTCACAAAAATTACCTGGTGGCAGCAGGTGTAATCCCGGAGAGTCTGGCTAACGTCCTAATGAGTCCAGCCCTGGAGAGGAAGGAGAAGGTGAGGCGTCGCATTCCCTTGCCAGCCCGTGTCATCACCAGCGACGAGTATTTCGACCTGCTGGTCGAAAAAGAAACTGAGGAGAAAGAGAAGGAAGAAAAGAAGAGAAAGCGCAAGGAGGAGATGGCAAAGAAGAAGGAGGAAAAGAGACAAGCCCAGGAGGCCAAAAGGCAAAAGAAACAGGCACCTCCTCCGACTGATGACGGAGAACACTGCGCTCTCTGCCGTAGAGTGGTCCCACCTGGCTCAGGAGAGGAGGCCATAGATGAATGGGTCCAATGTGATTTGTGCCATTTGTGGTTCCACCTGGAGTGTGCAGAAGTGGAGGAAGTGGAGGACACTGACTGGCTTTGCCATAAATGTTGTCTGTCCACATAAAAACACCTCACACACACACACACACACACGTGTAAATAGTGCACACTTAAAATTTCTAGTTATGGTATCTTTTAATCAGTTTAGTGTTAAATGTAAATAGTAGTAAACACACACACACACACACACACACAATGTAAATAGTGCACACAGAAAATTAACATGTTAATTTCTAGTTATGGTATTTTTTTAATCAGTTTAGTGTTAAATGTAAATAGTTGTAAACACACACACACACACACACACACACACACAATCATTGGTTAATCATTAAATATTTTGTATCAGTTCAAATTGTTTGCCCTTCTTTGTCTTCAGAAAGATATGGTAAAGTTATTCACTAACGTTTCACATGCTTAACTCACATGACATAATCAATATCACAACACAATGGCCTAGCTCGCATGGTCCTCTAGCTTATTAAAGCAGCAAATAACTTAAATTTTAAACAAATAAAAAGGCATTCACCTTTCTTATTCATTGAAATGTTGTTTTATTCAGTTAAAATAACTAAATACCTCACAGTTGATCCGTTAAATGTCCATTTTTGTCGTTGAAATGCGCTATGTACGGAACATCATTGTTGCCTGTACGGAACACCGTTAACGCTTATCATCTTCCGTATACGGGCGGGGGAGGTACTTTTCCCCACTTTTCTCAAAAACTATTGGTCCAAAAGACATCAATCAAAGTGTGGACTGTCCAATGGGTATTCCCCCAGAGAATGATCACATAAACATGCTTGTCTGGCTTTCAACAACGGAGGAGTGGTCGTTGGCGTGCGTTGAAGGGCGAAAAGTGTACGGAACATGGTTAGTGTACGTTAGTTAAAATAAACAAGGGTTTGAATGGTGAGATCGTCCAAAAGAGTAGTCAGGTTAAGGTCCAAATCAGTAGTTCTGAAGGCCTGCTATTATATAGGAACAGATTTTCCTTTTGTGAGAGATTAGTTTAAATAAAAGTAGTGAGCTGATGCCCTAAACGCTAGTATTGTGCCAGATTTAGGTAACCTTCAGTTCTGATTTTTCACATTGATACATTGATAACATTGTAATGTAGTGTTGCATTACAAAAGTACAATACAGTGTAACATGACTATAACGTTCATATCTGCCTACTAAACACCTTAGTTTAATTATGCATGTCTCTCCATATTCACAGTGTAATTTTTATACTTTTTCTTTTTTTTTCAGATTGAAATGCCACCACAAATCAGCCCTCTTAAGGATGCCATGCATCATGTTGTCACAAAGTCTGACAAAGATAAATTAGAGGTGAAGTACATCAACGCAGTGAAAGGTAAGGTGGTGTCTGGTATGATTTATCATTTTATAATTACTATAATATGTAACCATAACCTTATGAGTATGTAATGCAAAACTTGGTAACTGGGTATGTTAATTAGTAGGGTGACCATATGGGACACACCCTTGCCAGGATTTCTATATTGCCTAAAATATCCAGGTTTTGGCTGTTTGCACTGTGCAGATCGATCTTTGTATGACATTATTTCACGAGAGCTATAGAGAGCGGAGCAGACGGCTCCTTATGCTTTCAAATCGCTCTTGCGGTTCTTTGGTGTCATTCAAACAACAAACATGTGCGCGTATTTGCATCCCTTTGATCGTTCTCACCTTCTCAAGTGCCACGATTAGTCGATTATGTACAATACCTTCATGTTATTGGTCAAACTACTTTGGATGTTTTAGGCAATATACAAATCCTGGCCACTACGTGTCCTGTATAAATGGCACATATGGCCACCCCATTAATTAGGAACCTGATTGCAGAATATTTAAAATAAGCTACTATTGATGTGTTCTGTGTGTGCAATTATTTACATTTACACTTACATTTATGCATTTAGCAGACGCTTTTATCCAAAGCGACTTACAGTGCATTCAGGCTTTACATTCTTTTTTTCTTTTTATCACTATGTGTGTTCCCTGGGAATTGAACCCATGACCTTTTGCGCTGCTAACGCAATGCTCTACCACTGAGCCACAGAAACACACATTATCATCCTTTATCTGCAAGATTTTTATATATAATTGTATTTTTTGGGGGGGGGGTGAATGTTTTTTGCTGTATTTGCAGGACGTGGACTATTTGCAAAAGGTTCCTTTTGCAAAGGAGATTTTATTGTCGAGTACAGAGGCGAAATGATAAATTATGCAGAGCTGGAGAGACGGAAAAGACTCTACCACCCATCCTGTGCTGTTTTTATGTTCGAGTTTAAGTGGAGAGGGAAAACGTGGTGGTAAGAAGTCAAACTGCACCAAAGCTATATTCCTTGTGCTATATACTATAGTAAATAAGGCTGAATTTACACTGCAGGTCTTCATGACCAATTCCAATTTTGTGACTATGTCCATTTTTTTGGACGACGTGTTTGTTTCTTTTAAGAGTAACACTTATCCAATGTGTGCATTTTACACTGCTCTTGGTGACACAAACTAAAAATAGCATATACAGTATGACATCACAAATCAATTTTAATAGTACATTGAGTTTAATTTACTGACATGGAATTCATATAGCAACCTTTTTAATGCAATAGTTACTTCCATACATCAAAATAATTAGATAGTACAGATTCTTCAGGACAGGGATTATGTATGCAGCTCTGCTGAAAGCTTGCGATTAGAATAGACCAATCTCAGAGGCCAGTTCCATAAACTTAGCCTCTGTTAAGACGGTGTCTTATGAAACTAGTATATTTTGGATTCAACTTAGATTAGTCTAAGTTATGTAAAAATTTGACCCGTCTTAAAGAAAAAAATTAGATGACTAACTTTTAAAAATAGTCTAAGCCTTTTATGGAACCGACCCCAGGTGGAAGATCAGAGCTGCATTAAGGCTGCACTGGGCCCCGGGGCTATGACTTACTGCAGGGCCCCCCATCACAATAATTATATACACTATATTGCCAAAAGTATTGGCACCCCCTTCTAATGAACAGGTTTGACTACTTTAGTAATTTCTATGAGTACAAATCTTAATGTTAAAGCATATAATGATATTCTAGGAAATTGTGTGCTTCTAATATTATAGCAACAGTTTGGACTCTTTTCTATTCTAACATGACAATGCCTCTGTGTTAATACTCTGCTACTCAAATAGAGATGTTTCATTTGTGACGGGTATGTCTGTATGGTTTAGAAAAACCTCACTTTTCAATGACATAGCAGTTGCGTTTACAGGGGAAGATCTGATCTGTCCACTTACACGGCAGGCGCAAATGCATGTATCCAATTATATCTGATTTATTTTCACACATGAATAAAACCTGAAAGCAATCTGAGAATATCCGAATCCATGCTCTTCTCTTGCTTGCTCAAATGGTCGTGGCTCTTATCTGACCTGTACCACATGGGATGAAAAAAAAGGGAATTGGGTCACTTGAACCATGCAGTGTAAATACAGCCTAAGAAACTGATTTGTGGTGATATATTGTAACACTTGCATTTATTCTTTTCATTTTTTTTTTCCAAATTTAAGCATTGATGCATCTAGGGAAGATGGATCATTTGGGCGGTTAGTTAACGATGACCACCAACATCCAAATTGTAAGATGAAGAAAACCGATGTGATTGGAAAGCCGCACTTGTGTTTATTTGCGCTGAAAGACATTGAAGAAGGAGAAGAAATTGCTTACGATTATGGCGGAGATGACTTCCCCTGGAGAACTCAAGTAAGTTGCACAGCACACTGTATACAGAATAGCTCATTTTTGAATCTATTAGAAATATGAATATAATTTCGCACAATTATGACTTTTGGGTCAGTGTGTTTTTTTTTTGTTGTATACATTAAATAATGGGGTCTTACAGTCTTAGACCAATTTAGGGATTAGACAGTGGGGGTTGTATGCCTGCCTAATGGGTAAAATGTTATTACCACCCCCAAAAAAACTAAAAAATCTGCTATATGCATCAGATTTGTCTCTTGTGTTTCCGTGTTGTGAAATCTTCTCATTCTTGATGTTGTGTCCTACAGAAGAGCAGCATTGCTGCTAATAGCAGAGCAGCAGGTGACTCTGATCCTTCTCTCCAGTCACCGACTCAGATGGATGATGCTTCTGGTCAAACCAAGTCTTCTCAACAAGTACGTTCACCTTCATCACTGAAGATTTAAGTCTAACATCTGTTTTTGTCACGTTTCCAGCATATTTTGATGCGTATCTGCTGTAAATTAGTTCACCCAACAGTTAATGGACATGTGTCCAGTAGGTTAGTGGTAGTGGAATATTTAGAGCCAGTTTTATCCATCACAAGTCATTTTTTTCTTGGCTAATTGGTACCTTAAAATTTACACTCACGACGTCCCCACAACACACAATCTGAACTCCAACACTGAGCGACTGAATGTGTGTGAAATTAGATGAATCTAGTCCCCATAAGGAACAATAACGTTGTGTGAAAGGTCCTCATGAGGCCTGTTTTGTTCAAGATGTTTGTGTGAGCGCAGACAGAGGATGCTGGGCTGGAATTAACTTTTTTTTTTTTCTCTCTCTCTGAGCTCTGGTCAGCTTTTTCATTTTCAAATGTCAAATACTATACTAAGATTTCAAATACTACTGTAAAATAATGTTTATCCTTTTTGTTTACAGATTGTGACACAGTGCCAAAATGAAAATGAGATGTTTGTGCCAAGACTGAGACGGACTAAAAGTATCATAATAAGTTTTCAAGAGACTTGATGTCTTTTTTTTATTATTGATCAGATCCTTCTCATTATCAATAACTCAGCGGAGTGGTGTAAAATAACTTATGTAATATTAATATTCTTATGTGATATTGACTGCCAAATATAAGAGAATAATAACATTTTTATTTACTTTAAGACCAAAATTATGTAATCGGATCCTTTTTTTTTTTTTGGTCAGATCAACTGCCCATAACTTTTTCACTGAGAACTTTATTATAACACAGTAAGAAGCAGCAAATCATCACATGTAACTTGTAAAATTGAGGGAAAAACGTTCATTTTATTTTGACAATAGTTGCCAATTTACTGTATCTGTTAATCTATTGATCAATCAATTGCAGCAGTTCCACCAAATTCTTTTTCCTTTTTTTTTTTTTTTTTTTTTAGGTGAAAGATACAAATCTTGAAGACTCTGATGAGCTCTTTTATTCAACACCAGAGAGTTCAGATGAGTATGTTCCAGATACCACTTCCGAAAGTGACGGTGATGTTAGCCTTACACTAAACCAGACAAAACGTCAGCTTCTTGATGAACTGGATGTTGATGAATCTGGCTCAGTGAGTTCCCCTGACTGTGATACAACAGCATCAGACAAAATGCACAGCCTTGCATCTGAAACAGGAGAAGAGCCCAGTTCAAGTCAACGCAACAGACGGCGTAGTTGTTAGTGCATACCAAAAAAGAAATGGTGCTAGAGTGTACAACAAGAGACATTACTGCTTGTATTGCACTAAACCTTATGCTAAGATGGCAAGACATCTAGAAAGTTCACATGAAAATAAGTCTGATGTGGCTAGAGCTCTAAGCTTTCCAAAGGGATCAAAGGAGAGGAAAAAACAGCTTGATTATATTCGCAACCGAGGAAACTATGCTCACAACGCTGCTGTTATGGAGTCAGGAAAGGGGGAACTAGTGCCATTTAAAAGACCACGTAAAAAAGCGCAGGGAGAAGATTTCATGCATTGTGCATACTGTCAAGGACTTTTTACAAGAAAGGTCCTGTGGAGACATATGCGTACTTGTAGACTTCAACTGCAATCAGTCCCTCCCAAACCAGGAAAAAAACGTATTCAGTCCATGTGTACCTACACCGGGCCTGTGCCTTCAAACATGACCAAGCAACTGTGGGGAGTAATCGGTGCCATGAATCCTGACCCAATCACAGATATAATAAAAAATGACAGAGTAATTACTGAAATTGGGCAGCACCTGTTGAACAAAGGTGGGCTATCAGATAAGAATAAACAATGTGTGCGGGAGAAGATGCGAGAATTGGGAAGGTTGATTCACAGTGCTAGGAGATTCACCTCCTTAAAAACACTGGAAGATTGTGTAAATCCAAATAAGTACATGGAGACTGTCAAAGCTGTCAAGTATACATGTGGGTATGACAGTGAAACCGACAAATTCATGGTTCCATCACTTGCAAATAAGCTTGGAAATTCCCTGGTTAAAGTAAGCAAACTCTTAAAAGCTCGGGGCTTAATCTCCAACGACAAACAGCTTGTGAAGAATGCCATTGAGTTTCAAGAAGTCCATGCGAATAAGTGGAACGAGATGATCTCGGCTACAGCATTGAGGAATATCAGGGAAGCAAAGTGGAATGTGCCCACTCTCATGCCATTTACTGAAGACGTGCAAAAAATGCATACTTTTCTCAGTCAAGTGCAAGACGAGTGGTTCAACCAGCTCTCTGAAAGTCACTCTACTAAAGCCTGGATGGAGCTGGCAAAGGTGTGTCTATCCCAGATGATTCTCTTTAACCGGCGGAGAGAAGGAGAGGTGGCGAGCATGCCTTTGTCTGCGTTTTTATCAAGAGACACTTCTGATCCACATGAGGATGTGGACTGGGCACTCTCCGAAGTGGAGAAAAAACTCTGCAGACACTTCACAAGGGTTATCACCAGAGGAAAGCGTGGTCGGCCAGTTCCAATTCTTCTGACTCCCAAAATGCTGTGTTCCTTAGAACTCCTCATTAAGCAGAGAGAGGCTTGTGGGGTTTTAAAAGACAATGCCTATATGTTTGTTAGACCAGAAGCCATGACACATTTCCGAGGGTCAGACTGCCTCCGTGGCTTTGCAAAGGAGTGTGGTGCAAAGTGTCCCAAGGCACTGACATCTACCAGGCTGCGAAAGCATGCCGCAACTCTTTCAACAGTGCTGAACATGACCGACACCGAGATGGACCAGCTGGCAAACTTTCTTGGACACGACATAAGAATCCACCGTGAGTTCTATCGACTGCCTGAGAAGACCCTGCAACTTGCCAAGATCAGCAAAGTTTTAATGGCTCTTGAGCAAGGAAGATTAGCCGAGTTCCATGGCAAGAACTGGGATGAAATTGGGATAGATCCTGATGGTTTGCTATTTTATTATATTTTTTTCAACCATCTATTCATATACCATGTGTTTACAAACCATTATACACTGTAAAGCTGTGTTTTGAACTTCCACAGAAAAAGTTATTGACTGTGATGAGGAAGATGGGAGCATACAGGAGGGACACTGTTCATCTACTGTTGACGGTTTGTATTACTGTCCAAATACAAATTACATTTTGCAGTTATTAATAGTTGTCAGTCAAGTGACTTGTGAAGATCTGACTGGCAAAAACATTGTTCCAACATTCAATAAAATCCTTCATTTTGTCAAAACAACTTGTGTAACGAATCAAATACCTCCAAGCTATTCTTCAACATGTTTTAATACTAAACTTAATACTATAAAATAGTAGTTTCATAAGAGAAATTTAAATTTGTTGTGTAATGCTAGCTGATCCACTCTCTTCTCATGTTGGATGGGTTGAGGCACAAAACAAATTGTCAGATGATTCCATAATGACTGAAATAAAACTAAGTACTCCGTTTAGAGTTTTTGAGCTTATTTTTTTCTAAAATGTTTATTGCAGAGACATATGATGTAGTTCACTTATACTTGCAATGATGAAAACAACTGCACACTTTAGGGTTAATTGCACTTACTGTATATGTACTTATTATTTGAAATCATTAGTGTGACAAACACATCATGTCAGCATTTTATAGTACATTTACTTTTTTTTTTATTTTTATTGATCTTTCTAAAAATGTCGAACTTTGATTATTGCCCATAGAACCTTCAGCCGAGGTGGCGCTTCCTCCTACCGAGAGGAAAATGTCACCACCACCCAAGAGAAGCAAACCATCATCAGATGAGCAGATGCCTTCAGGAGCCAGTGCTATGAGGCCACCTTGCAAAGGTGAACTCTTTACACATTTCTCTTTTGTATGTCTGTTGCTTTCTGTAGAATTAAATTAAACTAGAAATGGCTAAATGTTGCAGTAGCAGCCACATGGGTAAAACAAATACTCCTTTTAATCACTGATAAGCTTATATCTGTTTGTCATTTTATCCCTGAAAAATTATAAATTCATGCCTCTTTCATTTCAAAGCCACCAGTTACCCTCCTCTGTCAGCTGTAAATAAATCAAAATAAAATGACACGCATGTAATGTTTTGCCCACACATTTAATGTGCTCTGCTGCTTGCATTGCATATTGTCTCTAGAGAGGTTTCTAGGTCTCTGGCACAAAAATCAACACCATTTCTTTAGACTGGGTAGGAGAATTTTTTTTTTTTCCTATAATTAACAGAAAAATATTATTGAAGTTGCTGATTTTTCTAGCTATATTGGCTGAATATATCACCATATATTTTTTTCTTCTCTCTCTCCCCACAATTCAAAAAAATTACTAGAGATCCCTGGTTATATCATATGTATTTAGTCACCAATTTCTGAGTGAAATCATTCATCTAGTTATTAAAGTGCCCCTTTTATGCTTTCTCAGGTATGATCTTTCATGTAGTGTGTAATATAGCTGTTCGTCAATGTAAAAAGATGAAAGTGCAGGACAAACGTGAAGTTTGACCTACTCCCAAACAATGGTAGAACCGACAACAGACTGACATCTGACCAATCAGAGCAGAGTAGAGACTCAGAAATGAGGTTTTAGAGAGATTGAATCCTTGAACAAACTCTGATGTTATATGTATTATGAGAAAACTAAAGTGTTTTTTTTAACCTTGGACACAGGTAAGCTTATTATATGAGACCTTTAAAGCTAAATTAGACGCTTGAAATAAAGCAGGAGAGCACTTTTTAACATTCAGACCAGATCACTAAATACTTTTTTTTGTTTTTTTTCGCTGTTTACCTTTTTGAAATGTTTCTACCAAAACTTTTATGATTTGAACACTTTGCTGCAGATCTGTTGCGGCCAGCATCCCTAAATGGTTCTTCTCTACACATGAATTTCAAAATCATAATGCTCAGAAACCCATCTGTAGTTGTCTATAGGGTTACTTGGTTGATTCTAGAATCTGCTAGGTACTTTAAGTGGGACTAGTAGTAACTGTAGTTGTTCTAATAATTGAAACATCAGTAACCCCTGGACCGGTTTAATGAGTGGATTGATGCATAGAAATAACTTGCAGGGAAGACATTGTTCCTAATTTATCTTTTCCTTTTCACCAATGATCATTTCAGGGCAGGTGACCGAATGTAAAAATTGCTGTTTGATTGACAATGTAATTCTATTTATAGGTAGAGTACAAATAATTTTACTTGCACTATAGACCTTTTTAGGGCCTACATCACAGCGCTAGCTGGAGGCAAAACAAAGGGAAAATTTGGCTCATTCAAACCAGCGCAGATTCGGCTACATAAGGAGCTTAAAATATCATCTTGTTGTGATGTTGGGTGCTAGAATCGATGTAGTAGAGAGGCTCCAATTTGAAATTTGATCGCATACCTGCTGCCACTGCCAGACAAAAAAACAATGACAGCTGTGGTTAAATGCAATAAAACGAGTGGACTGGACAGAAACCATCGTCAAAAATGCTCGCGTTTGCAGCGCACACTTGTTATCAGAAAAGGTTCGATAAAGTATTGTCTTTTGTTGTTATGGGCGCGTCTAAAGATTCTTTTGTATCTCACTACTATGCCGTGTATGAAATAATGTCTGTGTGCATGTGTGTAAAACAACAAACTGACGATGTATATGCTTAATCATATGTAATTGTATATACATTATTGTGATTAATTGTGGCTGGAATAATAATGTTGCTGTAAAAATAGTTGCCTGCTGAAATTGAAATGTATATGTTCATTTATATATCATCTTCATGACTACAGGTGCATCTCAATAAATTAGAATGTCGTGAAAAAGTTAATTTTTTCTTGTAACGTATTTCAAAAAGTGAAACTTTCATATATTTTAGATTCATTACATGTAAAGTAAAACATTTAAAAAAAACTTTTTGTTTTAATTTTGATGATTAGAGCTTACAGCTCATGAAAGTCAAAAATCAGTATCTCAATATTAGAATATTTACATTTGAGTTTCAATAAATGACCATCCCTACAGTATAAATTCTGGGTATCTCTTGTTCTTTGAAACCACAATAATGGAGAAGACTGCTGACTTGGCAATGATCCAGAAGATGAACATTGACGCCCTCCACAAAGAGGGTAAGTCACAGAGGGTCATTACTGAAAGGTGTGGCTGTTTACAGAGCGCTGTACCAAAGCATATTAAATGCAAAGTTGACTGGAAGGAAGAATTTGGGTAGGAAAAGGTGCACAAGCAACAGGGATGAGCGCAAGCTTGAGAATACAGTCAAGCAAAGCTGATTCAAACACTTGTGAGAGCTTCACAAGGAGTGGACTGAAGCTGGAGTCAGTGCATCAAGAGTCACCACGCTCAGATGTCTTCAGGAAAAGGGCTACCAAGCCACTTCTGAACCAGAGACAACGTCAGAAGCGTCTTACCTGGGCTGTGGAGAAAAAGAACTCAGTGGTCCAAAGTCCTCTTTTCAGATGAAAGTAAATTTTGCATTTCATTTGGAAACAAGGTCCCAGAGTCTGGAGGAAGAGTGGAGAGGCACAGAATCATGTTGCTTGAAGTCCAGTCTGAAGTTTCCACAGTCAGTGATGATTTGGGCTGCCATGTCATCTGCTGGTGTTGGTCCACTGTGTTTTCTGAAGTACACAGTCAACGCAGCCATCTACCAGGAAATTTTAGAGCACTTCATGCTTCCTTCTGCTGACAAGCTTTATGGAGATGCTGATTTCATTTTCCAGCAGGACTTGGCACCTGCCCTCACTGCCAAAGGTACCAAAAGCTGGTTCAATGACCATGGTGTTACTGTGCTTGATTGGCCAGCAAACTCACCAGACCTGAACCCCATAGAGAATCTATGAGGTATTGTCAAGAGGAAGATGAGAGACGCCAGACCCAACAATGCAGATGAGCTGAAGGCCACTGTCAAAGAAACCTGGGCTTCCATACCACCTCAGCAGTGCCACAAACTGATCACCTCCATGCCACGCCGAATTGAGGCAGTAATTAAAGCAAAAGGAGCCACGTCACAATGTTTACTAACAGGAAAAGGGTCTATAGACGCTGATTTAAATACTGATTATAGGATTCAGAACTTCGGATTGGAATTCCAGCATACACTCTTAATCACTTTTTTTTCTTATCACTTTAAGGTAAAACTACCCAGAAGAAAACTCCCTGGCAGCAGGCAGAGATGCAGGCGGTGGAAAGGCACCTGAAGCGATTCATCATATCTGCCACTGTACCATCAAAGAGTGACTGTGAGAAATGCTTGAAAGCTGAACCAGAAGCTCTGATGAACCGCGATTGGAAGACTGTAAAATTTTACGTTTATAATCGCATTACAGCTTATAAAAAGAAATTGCAGTGCAGATAATACTGTGAAGATGCAACTATCTGCCATGGCAGGTTTTGTTAAAGCCACAGCAACATTTAAAGAAATAGAATATCTTTATTGTTAAACCAGTGCATAAAGACCACAAGCTGAAAAGCATTGGTCTAAAAAAAGTTTTGTAATTTGTTGAAATTCATGTCTGTGAAAGGTATATACGGTATATATTTTTTTTATATGATTTTATTTTTTACTTTTAGTATAACAACACTTTTGAGGTTTTGTTTTGAGGATTGACTTCATTTGAGTTCTTATGTGAAGTTTAACTCAATAAAAGTTGAATTCAGTCATTTTAATCTCAATTAATGTCTTTAAGTTCAATTAGTAGTAGGTTTATTGTATTGATAAGTATCCGGTGAATGAGTAGTACCTGATACTGGGTGGTTGGCTGGGGCTGAACACTATTTTATTTTTGTAGTTTTTTTTAAATTACAATTATAGAAAGAATAGTTTGAAGTGGAAAGGTTTAAATGTTTGACTTGTGGGTATGATATGAGTTGGAATATATCCAGGCAATTATTCACTACTCCCAATATGATCCTTTGTATGTGAATGAAGAACTTGTTGACTGCAACATCAGTCCACTTTAGTCACACTGATAATTCCAATCAAACCTAGGAACCATCAATCAGTCAATCCAATCAAAATTATACATGTTGAGGAGATGGATTACACGCTTAAGGCTGGTCCCAGACTAAAAAGCATGTTTGAGTCGTCCTAACTGAAAGTAACTTGCACTGAAGGATCTTAGAATATGTCAGCCATTGTTTTGTCTCTGGATGCACACCAGTAATGTTTTTTTTATTTATTTTTTCTAAGGCATTTTAATAGAAACTGTTTAAATACCCTAATTTAACTAAGGCCTAGTCCTGGTTTAAGATAATCTCTGTCTGTGAAACTGGTCCTAGGTGTTTTATGCAAGAGTGAAGCTTTGTATCACTAGCACCGTTTGCAGACCTCACTACATCTCCACATAAACTAATCTAAGTTAAATTTCAAAATTTTAACTTTTGTACTACTAATTAACATTTTAATTCTACTTGATTGTAAACCTATTTTAAGAGCAAATGAACAAATGCAGTCTGAAGGTTTACTTAATATAAATGCCTTTTATTTGTCATTAGTAATACTTATTGTTGTTGCAAGCTCCCCACAAATCATGGGAATGCATGTGTATTAGTGTGTACGCAAGGTCCCCACAAGTCATGGCAATGTGTGTTTATTATGCAAATGATATGCATATAATATTCAAATTAGGTCCCTGTAAGTCATGTTCATCTGGTTTTTCAAAGGTCCCCATTAAGCATGGTCTAGTCATTACTTCATCAGTTCAGTTGTCTGAGGTTGTGTATAGGCTAACAAAGCTGTGGTTAGTGTCCCTTATTTTTTTCAGACCTCTAAACCCTTTAGAAATGGTGGTCCCCACATGTGATGATTATAAAGTTGGTCCCCATCAAACATGGAAACCAGTATGTGTGTATGTGTGTGTGTGTGTGTGTGTGTGTGTGTGTGTGTGTGTGTGTGTGTGTGTGTGTGTGTGTACTTATGTCACTTTTGGGTACATTCACCAGAATACACACCAGTAAACTGAGGACCACCTTGACAATTGAGGACATGTTTGTGGTTCTCATTTGTCAGACTATATAGTGGTATTCAGTAAACTCTACAATGGTGTCCAGACTGAAAATCTCACTTGTCCCTAAAATGTACTTTTAAGTGATTTGTGTACTGAAAGTTTGTAAACCCCTCCTCCTCCCCCCCAGAAAGTGTGTATAAACAGCGCCCTCTAGGAGAACTGCACTTCCACTGAGATACACACTCTGGGGATTCTGACTAATCAGAGACCAGCAAGAGGCCACGCACATCTGAATAATTTGCTGATCTGACCAATCAGAGGCAAAATAGGTCAGCAATAGAGATTGCGGAAGAAAATGACTTATGTATATGAATGAATAGACAGATAATCAACTCAAATTAAAGATAAATTAATACTATAAACCAATTAGTGTCTTTCACCCTCCACCGGAGAACCTTTACAGCAAAGATCAACTTATGAGAGAACTGCTCTGCTTACAATGAGCATATACACTCTTTAGATGAGTAATAATAATAATAACAACAATAATATGTATTATTATTATTGTAATTATTATTATTACCATTATTATGATTACATTTATTTTATTTAGTTAATTTACAATAAAATGTGTTTAAAAGTATCAGAAGTCAAGCTGGCACGTTTATATTTTGTGTGTGGATTTATTCCTTTCAGAGGCAAATGTTTAAGAATATTGACTGTATTTAACGGTTGTGTGAGGCTGAGGCTGATCTGCCCCTCCCCCACACTACAGCGCGAGACAGCACAGCAGCGCGAGAGTCACACACATACAACATATTAATACAAGTGCTGCTTAAGATGTATACAATTATTATGGTATGTGTATTTAATGTAATTATACAACACCTCACTTTCATTTAATGTAAAATATTTACCACTTATTCATATATATATATAGGGTAAATATAAATATTAAGCTCATTGAGACATTTTTAGTACACAAGATATTGGTTTCAAAAAGTTATGTTAAAATAAAATATTAATCTCTCACACAAAAATATTTAATTTTATTTTAAATTACAAAAGCATTTCAATTAAGATATACGTCATTAAATTCAGAAAGTCTGGCTGCTTAATGAGTAAATTGTTGTGTTCTTTAAGCACACCCCTGTTCATATTAACCTCACATCATGTTTTATTAAAAAAATCTTGTTTATTTTAAGAACATTTTTAAAGAATAATTATAAAAAATATATATTTTTGAAAGTACAAAGTCAATCACAAAAAAACAGAATCAAGCAACAAGGTAATCAAGTCGATCAGTTATATATTCATAGTGAAGTGCTATTATGTTGCTTGGAATATAAATTTATAAACGATTTTATTTCATGAAGACTTTGTTGATTGTAATGAATTCGATCACGTTGTGTCAAGTGCCCTTGTTTGTCACGGTTGCTAGAAACAGGGGTGTGTTCTATTCAGAGGACATCATCACTAGTGCGCCCTAACCCTTTTAGGCTGTATTCCCCACAACAGCAGCCTTGGAAAGTGTATCTGGCTCAAGAGTGAGAGTGATTAGGAAAACACCTTTGAAGATATAAACATCGGATCGGAACAGTGTGATTGTCACGCTTTCTGTCTCCCATCGAAGTGCCCTCGGTAGGCATCACTGCGCCGTACGCACTGCAGGTGTCAGTCCAGCTCGGAACAATTACAGGTTTTTTTCTTTAAAGTTTAATGAACCAGTAGTGGGATCAAAATAAGGTCCTTGTAATCAGAGAATTTTCTATGTCTTTGTCAAAATATTTATTATATTTAATAAATAAATGGAGGCACAAGTTCAAATTGAAATCCAACTACGTCATTTACGCAAGTAAACGCAAATGCGTTTTCCCGGGAAATGTAGACACGTGACAATGACGTCAGCTCAATTTCCCGCGAGGCAGAGGCAGACCCCTCCCCCACTCCTCTATGCAGATTACCGAAGATTACGGTAAGATCAAGTCTTCTTCTGAAAATGCATAATAATTACCTATAATAACTGTTTAAGTTAGTAAGATGTGTATTTAGTTTAGTGATTGCATTGTACTTTGTTAAGGGTTTTATTCAGTTGTCGATTCCCAGACAGCAACATAGTGTTGGCCCACATCTGGCCCACATCTGGCCCGTGTGAAGTCCACGCGACACTGCTTGCTGTCTGGGTTGTGTGTCAGTTTTCTGACAAAAAAAAACATAGTTTACAATAACAGTAATTGAGAATGTACAACATAATAAAAATAAAAAAGTTATTGACTTAAAATGTCCAGTCTGCTGTAGCTCAGAACCCTATGAGATCACGTGCCCTAAACTAACAGTATTGGTGATTAACAAAATCATTTTTGTAAATTTTATAAATGTTTCTGTAATGGTTAATCCAGCAGTATGTGTAGCTCTTTAGTATCAATAAAATATAATTATTGTTGTAGTAAAGCACTTTATTATTATTATTATTTTATTCAGATGCCCAATTAATAAATACAGTCTAATATATTTCTTAAGCACTGTATGTGCTTTACACATTTATTAGATCACCTGTCATAATAAAGAGAAAACCCAAAATTGGGCATCTGCATTAAAAACTAAATAAAGTTGTGCTTTGCTATTTATTTATTTGTTACTACTGTGACTAAAGAGTCACTAAACATACTGCTGGATTAACATTAAAGAAACATCACAAACGATGTTTGTAATCACAATACTGTTAGTTTAGGGCAGCTGTGGCACAAACCTTACATGTTAAGCAGTGTGTATATATACAGTATAATATACTATTTAGTTTAAGTTATAGTTAAGGTCAATCATGTAGTTTGGTAAGATCTTTTTTTACCTTTGGTTGTTTATTCCATTCACCTTATATTTCTTTTATTTTTATTTTTTCCAGTCATTACAGGACACAATGCTGGGAATCCACAGAAATAAAAGACGAAGACCTCAACAGGAAGTTTACGGTACGTCAAATACAGCCATACTGCGCATCCATTCAGATGAACTGACATTTCTTTTTTTTATAATATTATAATAAATTATAGTAATGCCACATTTTATTGTCAGTAACAGTAACGGCGTAGTAACGGGGGAAACAGTAATTAGTTTGATTACTTGTTACTGAAAACAATAACGGCACTAGTAATGCCGTTTATTTATAACAGCATTATTCCCATCACTGGTTGTCACAGAGCTTATTATCTACAATAATCCATAAGCAAATGAAAAAAATCTTCTAGGATTTTGTTGAGGGAACCAGATACAAACCAGGCCAGCAAAACATGATCAAATATGAACTAAAAGCTCTAATGGACACTGTACAGTGACGCTTGTACGTGACTGCTGCCTCAGTTTTGTCGACAACCAGAGGCGGCACAAAATTTGGCGGAGGCGGTTGCCTCATAATTCTCTATGCTGGAAAAACCCTGCCCATTATACAGCGTGATATAGCCTGGTTCATTGGTCCGTTGGATCGGATTGCTTTCTCACTACAACCGAACCGCTCCAGAGTTCGTTTTCAATCGAGCCGAGACCACCTCGTTCAGGCGATCTCGGACCGATTGTTTTGGCGCGGATCCGAGCGCGATTGCCGTGTTCACATATGCCCAAACGAACCGAGCTAAGGGGGGAAACGTGCCAGGTTCAGAAACACAGGGCCAGGTGTGAAAGCACCCTTAATTTGTGTTCCGAAAGTCTTATGGGTTTGGAACGACATAAGAGGTAGTAATTGATGACAGAATTTTCATTTTTGGGTGAACTATCCCTTTTCATTCACTAATTTCCCTTTTACATCACATAACATATATTTGCACATTAATTGGTTTATATGGCAGAGAGCTTTTAGCAATAATCAAAATATTATAGTTCGCTTTAAAGAAACTGCTGAACCTAATGATCTTTTTTCTTTAGGACGTGGAGACAAAAAGCTAGCCAGCAGTTTGGGTCCACAGAAATGGGCAAGTCCATTTAAAACCTCTACATCATTATTCTGTATTCTTGACTTTCTGGTTTGAGTAGAGAGTCTAGGTTTTGTCAGAAGAAAAGTGATAAATAAAGTTACTGTAATATACAAATATTTCTGATTTTGATATTCACGGTTTACTTTTATTTTACTTTATTTTATTTTATTATATTTTACTAAACCTGTTAGTCTTAATTATTTAATGTATGTTTAAATAAATCTGTTATGAATATAACATGCTATGATAGCCACTGTGTAATTGAATATATTTTAAATAGCCTTGAAATGTTATTATTTATAAGTTAATTTAAAAACTGCATTATGTGCAATTCACATGTTTGCATACAATTTTTTTTTGTTTGTTTTTCATTTTTGACATTTAGTCCCATCATGCTGCTTCTGTTTCCTCACCTGACTTGGACGAAGTGAATGGCAATAGTCCACATAAGCAAGCTGAGCCACAACAGTCAGACGAATCAAGAACATCAGGAAATAAAACGGTAACCATCTGATGCATGCAGCAGCTATCTATAGATGTAACAAATGAACAGAGTTGGGTAGAGAACAGAGGCGGCTGCTGGTCTTTCAAAGAGGGGAAGCTCATTCTCGGCCTACATCATAAAAATTGTCCATCGTGTGCAGTTTGCTAGCTGGCTAGTTCGTATGAATGTATGTATGAATAAGTATGTATGAATAAATGAATGAACAAACGATCTAAAAAAAAATATTAAACTCGAAAGACAGGATTTCTGCAGGATTTTTAAGCTCAAATTTAAGCTCTTTTTAAGACCTTTTTTAAGACCTGCACAAATAAAATTAATACTGTATGAGCGGGGCAGGGCAATGTCTATAGTACCATATTAAACTGTAAAATGACTGTCAAAAGCATAATTTACAATTCAGATACAAGTTTTCACAAAAACTAAAAGTTTTATAAAATGATAAACTTTACATTTCAGCCTTTAAACCATTTTTAAGAACATTGATAAGTCAAAAGTATTGATTTTTAGCAATAATAATAAATTAAATAACATGAATTAGGGGTGTGCGAAATTGACAAATTATATCTTGATATTTTCTGGGATTTTATTGATAACAATAATTAGACAATATTTTGCTGAGTGTGTTATTGTGCTGGTATCTTAAAGATTACCGTGGACAGCTGACTCCTGAATTTTTTTGATATTCTGTGTGGTCAGTTCACAGCAATGATAGAAATGATTTTTTTCCAACAAGTTTTATGGGCATTTTTACCTTTAAGCCATTTTTTCTAAAAGTGTGCATCATCTTTTGAGTGCAATTCTTGCAATTGGGCTGTTACCAAGCAGATGAAATCAGTATCAACAGAATGTATCTTTGCACTGCATCTGAAGAGGCATTTAGATGTGTTTACACACTGTTTAATGCAGCTCAGAGGGACACAGAAAGTTAACCTGCAGTTACAAATGCATAAATAATGTTTTGATATTTGAAACATAAAACGTTGAAAACTGACGTTTGAAATTATTTTAAAAGATGAAGATACTTTAAATGTGAAATTAAAATGGCCAATAGGTGGCAGTAAGTCATCGTTAATAAGTGAGTCATTGTGATTGAACCGAATCATTTAAATGGTTGATTCATTCAGGAACGAAATAACGGTTTTCCCGATAAAGACAGAACTTTGAACTTTCAGCGCTCATGTTTATTTAATGAAATCATAGCCTTTTGAAGTTCAATCATCACATTCAGCCATTTCTTGTACAATTTAAGACTTTTTAAGGCCTTAAATTTGATACAACTAAATTTAAGACTTTTTAAGACCCCGCGGACACCCTGGACGGAGGAAATGTGGGAATTAGGTTAAACTGAAACAAGGAATATGGTGTATAATTGTGTGAAATGTATGATGAAGATTGGATAGCAATTTCACCAAGCAAATACCAAGAAACAGGTTGCAGCTGTTTGTCTTTTGAATACACTTGCGATTTTGGGACTGAGCTCGAATAGCTTCAGCGTCAGCATCTTTTTATAGTACAAAATCACTGTCAATCAAAAGGAGATGCAGTCTTTCGACAGACCCTCCAATCATCACGCAGAAGCCCGGAGTCCAGGCCAGCCCACTCCTCCATTCACCCCCAGAGACGCTGAGCGTCCGTGGGCGGGACATAATCGCAGCATTTATCCAATGACCGTCTAGTTTCGAAGCACTAAAAAAAATGTTCAAAGCAGCCCCATTGAAGTCAATAGACGCTAGGCTTCAACAGAGAAATACACTGACGCTACGGGAATGTATGAGAAGCAAATCAGCCGACCTGCTATATGTAGCTGATTCTGAACGAACTCGTCTTCGAGATGAACGTGCTCTAACTTATTTTTAGTCAATAAAATGTTAACACAATAGTACAACCCCAAATCAGAAAAAGTTGGGACAGTATGGAAAACGCAAATACAAAAAGAAAGTAGTGATTTCTAAATTTACTTTGACTTGTATTTCATTGCAGACAATATGAACACAAAATATTTCATGTTTTGTCTGGTCAACTTCATGTCATTTGTAAATATACATCCTTTCCTGTCATTCAGACCTGCAACACATTCCAAAAAAAGTTGGGACAGTAAAGCATTTACCACTTTGTAATGTTGCCATTCCTTTTCACAACACTTAAAAGACGTTTAGGGACTGAAGACACCAAGTGATGAAGTGTTTCAGGTGCAATTTTGTCCCATTCTTCCTGCAAACAAGTCTTAAGGTGGGCAACAGTACGGGGTCTTCATTGTTGCATTTTGCGCTTCAAAATGCGCCACACAATCTCTATTGGAGACAGGTCGGGACTGCAGGCAGGCCAGTCAAGTACCCGTACCCTCTTCCTCCGCAGCCAGGACTTTGTAATGTGTGCAGAATGTGGTTTTGCATTGTCTTGTTGAAATATGCATGGACGTCCCTGGAAAAGATGTCTTCTTGAAGGCAGCATATTGTGCTCCAAAATCTTTATGTACTTTTCAGCATTAATGGTGCCATCACAGAAGTGCAAGTTACCTTTGCCAAGGGCACTGACACAACCCCATACCATGACAGACCCTGGCTTTTGGACTTGTTGCTGGTAACAGTCTGGATGATCCTTTTTTTCTTTGGTCCGGAGCACACGGCGTCCATTCCTCCCAAAAAATACCTGAAATACTGATTCATCTGACCACAGTACACGTTTCTACTGTGTGATGGTCCATCCCAGATGCCTCCGAGCCCAGAGAAGTCAACGGCGCTTCTGGACACTGTTAACATAGGGCTTCCTTTTGGCACAGTACAGTTTTAACTGGCATTTGTGGATATAACTACGTATTGTGGTACTGACAAAGGTTTGCCAAAGTAGTCCTGAGCCCATGTGGTGATATCGCTTATAGATGAATGACGATTCTTGATGCAGTGCCGCCTGAGGGATCGGAGATCACGGTTGTTCAGCTTAGGCTTGCGCCCTTGTCCTTTACGCACTGAAATTCCTTGAATCTTTTAATTATGTTATGCACTGTTGAAGGTGAAATATCCAAATCTCTTCCTATCTTTCTTTGAGGAACATTGTTTTTAAACATTTCAATAATTTTCTCACGTATTTGTTGGCAAACTGGCGATCCTCGGCCCATCTTTGCTCCTAAAAGACTAGACCTTTCTTGGATGCTGCTTTTGTACCAAATCATAATTACAATCACCTGTTGACATCAACTGTTGACATCAACATCATTATTTAACCAATTTACCTCATTACTAGCCCTAAATTGCTCCTGTCCCAACTATTTTTGGAATGTGTTGCAGGTCTGAATGACAGGAACGGATGTATATTTACAAATGACATGAAGTTGACCAGACAAAACATGAAATATTTTGTGTTCATATTGTCTGCAATGAAATACAAGTCAAAGTAAATTTAGAAATCACTACTTTCTTTTTTTATTTGCGTTTTCCATACTGTCACAACTTTTTCTGATTTGGGGTTGTACGTATTTGACCATCATTTTTTTGACATTATAGGGGAAGCCGAGCTTCCCTTGCAGTCTTAAAGAAATCCCCTCTGGTAGAGAACCCAAAAACAATTCAACACAGACCCATTGACAACTTTTCAGTCAGGATCACCATCTTCATCTTTGCAAAACTGACACAGAAAACACTAGTTTATTATTAAATAATTCAAATATCTCCTTACTATTTCCCCTGACACATTCATGGTAATTACAGGTGCATCTCAATAAATTAGAATGTCGTGGAAAAGTTCATTTATTTCAGTAATTCAACTCAAATTGTGAAACTCGTGTATTAAATAAATTCAATGCACACAGACTGAAGTAGTTTAAGTCTTTGGTTCTTTTAATTGTGATGATTTAGGCTCACATTTAACAAAAACCCACCAATTCACTATCTCAACAAATTAGAATACTTCATAAGACCAATAAAAAAACATTTTTAGTGAATTGTTGGCCTTCTGGAAAGTACAGGAGCATCTCAATAAATTAGAATGTAGTGAAAAGTTATTTTTTTCTTGTAAGTTATTTCAAAAAGTGAAACGTTCATATATTTTAGATTCATTGCATGTAAAGTAAAACATTTCAAAAGTTTTTGTCTCAAGGTCTGCATTTACAGTCACACCAGAGGTGTTAAACTGGGATTAGGACTTGGTTTTATGCAGACCAGTCAAGTTCTTCCACACTGACTCAATCAATCATTTTCTTTTTGAACCTTGTCTTATACACAGAGACATTGTCATGTTAGAATAGAAAAGAGTCCAAACTGTTGCTATAATATTAGAAGCACACAATTTCCTAGAATATCATTATATGCTTTAACATTAAGATTTGTACTCATAGAAATGACTAAAGTAGTCAAACCTGTTCATTAGAAGGGGGTGCCAATACTTTTGGCAATATAGTGTATGTACCGAACCGTCATATTTGTGTACTGTTACACCCCTACTAAGCAAAGGCATTTTTTTCAACATGAGCAGGCTGCCTAGCACTGTGCGAAAACACACCCACATATTGGCAGGTGTTAATTCATATTCTGTGAAGAATGGTAGAATATGTAAGGTATAAATTAAAGAATTGATTCAATAAATATCGTAATACCATACACTGTGAAATTGTAATGGTTTTATGAAGATTTAATAGTATTACCTTTAGTACAGAATCTTTTACATTCTACACATACAGATGTTCAACTAATAACTTGCAGGTGAATATAGTCATCCAGCGTATTTTATACCAACTCAAAAGAGTGACTCATTTGCTAAAAGGGCATTGCTCATGCTGTAGTAAAAAGGGGTCTAATGACACCCTTGGAATAAACTATGAATTTATTAAAAACTTTTTTTTATTATTTATTATTATTATTTTTTTTTTAAATATTCACCTCTAGTGTTTTGTTTTTGTCTTTTGGTTTTGTTAAATTGTCTTTGGTTGCTATAGCTATCAATACTGTTAATGTACTTTTTCTCCTGTCTTAAGCTAAATACCTCTTTATATATATATGCAGAAGCTGTTTCAATCAAGATTGTCAAAATTACGACAACATCATGAAGATTGCTGTGAACAGGAGCAAAATAAGACTGCCAAACAGCCATCACAAAAAGATTGCTTGGTGAGTAATATGTAAAATAGACATCACACTACTGTATGATTTATAGTCCATTAGATTTATAGTCCATTAACAGTTGATTATTGTATTAAAATTTACATTGCTTGCTTGGTGCTTTTGCTTTTAGTCCTTATATTTTTATTCCAATTATATTTTCAAGCTCTCACAGTCATCTTCTGTTGCATCCACATCCGACGCACCCTCTTCATCAACACCCTGTGCTACTTCTGTAGTGGCCTCATCACCCTCACCTTCTCCTGTGCTACCATCATCGTCCTCATCCTCTCCTGCGCAGCCTTCATCACCCTCACCTTCTCCTGCGCTACCATCATCGTCCTCATCCTCTCCTGCGCAGCCTTCATCATCCTCACCTTCTCCTGCGCTACCATCATCGTCCTCATCCTCTCCTGCGCAGCCTTCATCATCCTCACCTTGTGCCTCATCTGCGCCTCTGATTAGTTCATCACAGGAGTCTGAGACACTCCCATTAAGGGAGGTGGGTAAATTATTAAAGGATTTGTACATGAAGGCATACTAATATAGATCTAACTTGGGATTCTCCTGGATTTTATTGTCTTGGGGGAAGAGGGGATAAAATGTAAAATCTAAAAATAAAATTTTCTGAATTATAGGTATGGTCTAGGTGTGTACTGGTAGTACTAAATAGATTATATTATTATTTATAATATATTTGTTTGTATTTCACCTTTTTCAGATGCACTCTTTAAGACCATCAAGAAAAAGACAGGTACTGTATGTAACTTGTCATATAATACGTCATATGCTCAAATGATTTTGCATAATTATATGACTTTGCTTATCACATCCCTTAAGTATCCACAACACATTGCAGCTTAATATAACAGTAACCACCACTTACCAAACTATGCCCACATACTAGGGTTGGGTATGGTTTTTTTTTTTTTTCGATACCGGTGCCAAATCAATACTTTTAAAACTGTGCCGGTGCCTGAACCGATACTTGTTATATACGTATATATATATATATATATTAGTGCTGTCAAAGTTAACGCGTTAATAACGCGTTAATGCAAACTCATTTTAACGGCACTAATTTTTTTAACGCGCGATTAACGCAGCGCGTATTTTCTGTTTGACCCGTGGCCCGACCCCTTGTTGGAGAAATGGAGATGCACAGTGTTGCCAACTTAGCAATATTGCAGACCCCTTTAGCGACCTTTTTCCCTTCAAAAAAGCACCCAAACCTAGTTTCTGAGAATCACCGATACTGCCGCGCCAGCGCGAGGTCTTGCTCTCCCAGCACGCGCACACACCTCTCTCTGTCTCTCTCTCTCTCTCTCTCTGCGTCTGCTCTGTTCAGCGCGCGCACACCTCTCTCTCTCTCTCTCTCTCTCTGCGTCTGCTCTGTTCAGCGCGCGCACACCTCTCTCTCTCTCTCTCTCTGCGTCTGCTCTGTTCAGCGCGCGCACACCTCTCTCTCTGCGTCTGCTCTGTTCAGCGCGCGCACACCTCTCTCTCTCTGCGTCTTCTCTGTTCAGCGCGCGCACACCTCTCTCTCTCTCTCTGCGTCTGCTCTGTTCAGCGCGCGCACACTTCTCTCTCTCTCTGCGTCTGCTCTGTTCAGCGTGCGCACACCTCTCTCTCTCTCTCTCTCTCTCTCTCTCTGCGTCTGCTCTGTTCAGCGCGCGCACACCTCTCTCTCTCTCTCTCTGCGTCTGCTCTGTTCAGCGCGCGCACACCTCTCTCTCTCTCTCTGCGTCTGCTCTGTTCAGCGCGCGCACACCTCTCTCTCTCTCTCTGCGTCTGCTCTGTTCAGCGCGCGCACACCTCTCTCTCTCTCTGCGTCTGCTCTGTTCAGCGCGCGCACACCTCTCTCTCTCTCTCTCTCTCTCTCTCTCTCTCTGCGTCTGCTAATGATTTAAACGTATGCTACAATGGGAGACCAATACTTCAAAAAAAAAAAAAAAAACTTGGTCAGAGTAAATGTAACCATATAAAACTGAGGTTGCTACAATTTTTACAGATGTTACTGATTTTGATAATGAACACAAATGTACCTCTGCATCCAAACTCAAGCTACTATCAAATGTGCATTTCTAAGAGGACAACAAAGTGATATTATTATTATTATTATTATTAATATTATCAAGCAACCCGAAACTGTTTCTTGATTTGAAACAATATCACTCATTAGAACATGCAGAAACTAAGAAATTATTTTTTCTAGTTATATATTTATTTTGTTAAGGAAAATTAATGGTCTGGTTTCTACAACTTTCACCTTGGAGCTAAATTCTGGCTTTAAACTTGAAAGAAAGAAATATTTGACATTTATCGTGATAATTATCGATATAGACTGATATGAAAAAAATTATCGTGATAATTTTTTTGGCCATATCGCCCAGCCCTACTTACAAGTAAGTGTATTTGTATGATAGCACTATAATGGAAGGCTACCTGCTGCCGTCAGAGCAAGTGTAATGTCTGCATTCACGCACTCCTCGGATGCTCTCATTCCCAGAGTAGTGCTTTTAAGTGGGAATGTGAAAACAACACACTAGCGTTACTACAAACATTTGTTGGACTTGTATTATTAGAGCTTTCCGACTTGAGTTCACGTGCATTTTCTCAGTCAGGAGATTATTTTTCACGTGCGGTGCCGGTGATGCTTCTTACGTGCGTTTCGGAGAAACAAAGGACAAATATTTTAATCGATCTCTCAGGCATGGCACTGAAATGAGGCACTGAAATCTGCGTTCTGATTCGGTTCTAGTACATACCAGTTACATAGGTACCGGGTTTCGGTACCCAACCCTACCACATACTTCCTCTTCCTGTTAAAAATCTGTTAAGATTCTTGGCAGTTGTGTACCAAATTGTGTGAGCGCTAAAAGTACTTTTTGAGTAAGTGTTAAATTCTCTCATTCAGTATTCAGGAAGTGACGTCACTGAGACAGACTACAGCGATGTTGACTACATACCCAAAATTGGCTCAGATGAGTCAGATGGTAGTTCTTCTGCATACAACAAAGCTGAAAGCAGCTCAGATGAATCACATGATAGTGCTTCTGGACATGACAAGGCCAAAAGTTCTTTGATGCATCCAACATCACCCTTTTCAAAAGAGACTAAAAAAAGTATCACTGCACCTTCACCAAAAAGGCCAAAATGCCAAACCAAAGAGACAGACACCTTGCCTGGTGATAGGACTTTTATTGAGTCAGTGCCATCTTCAAGGCAGGAACGCAAGACATACAACAAGAAGCAATATTGTCTTTACTGCTCTAAGCCTTACTCAAAAATGGCAAGACACCTCGAGTTTGTCCATCACAATGAAATAGAAGTCGCAAAGGCAGTCGCGTTTCCAAAACATTCCAAAGAAAGGCGAGTGCAATTAAACCTCCTTAGAAAACGGGGCAACTTTGCCCACAACACAGATGTGGTGAGACAAGGGCGTGGGGAGATGATTGCCTGCTACCGTCCAAAAAAGAGAAAAGGGGCCATAGAATTTATTCACTGCATCTACTGCCAAGGCCTTTACAACAAGCGTAGCCTTTGGAAACATGTTAAGAACTGTCCACTGAAACCTAAAGATGATGAACCTCAGGGCAGGAAAAGAGTTAGATCCCTGTGCGCTCTGAAAACACCAGTCGGCTTAGAGGTGAGCAAAAGTTTCAAGAAAATACTCTCCTTCATGAACTACGACGAGGTTTCCCGTGTAGTTCATTCTGACAGATGCATCATGCAGCTGGGGGAGCACATGTTCAACAGGATGGGGTCTGATGTGACCAAACATGACTACATCAGACAGAAAATTAGAGAAGTTGGCAGGTTGCTTCTTGAAGCAAGGAAGATTACGCCACTGAGAACAATGGTCGACTTCTTCATACCAGCAAACTTCAAGCATATCATATCAGCTGTTAAAGTTGTCTCTGGCTATGATGAAGAGAAGAATTCTTACCGCATTCCCTCTTTAGCTCTCAAACTTGGCCATTCATTAAACAAGATCTGTAGCATTGTTGAGAGCAACGCCATGATGTACGGTGATCATGAGCGTGCTGAGTGTGCTCGAGACTTCAGGAAAATACATCAGGCAAGGTGGAATGAATACATTTCCGCTGGTGCTATAACTACACTGAAAGAAGCCAAGTGGAATGCTCCACAGATCATTCCTTTCACTCAGGATGTCAAAGTCCTGCATGCTCATCTGGAGAAGAAACACGGTGATTTGCTCAGTAAGCTCAGAAGTTGCCCAAGTTCTGCAGACAGCTATGCTGCTCTTGCCAAGGTCACATTGTCCCAAGTCATCCTGTTTAACAGGCGAAGAGAAGGTGAGGTCTCAAGGATGCTTTTGTCAGCTTTTAAAAGCAGGGATTCTTCTGAGCTGCACGAAGACATCGCCATCTGTCTTTCTGAATTTGAGAGAAAGCTGTGTGTGCACTTTACCAGAGTTGAGATCCGTGGTAAACGAGGGAGAAAGGTTCCTGTTCTCTTCAAGCCTTCTATGGTTTCTGCTATGGAGCTGCTCACCGAAACGCGAGAGGCTTGTGGCGTTCCAGCTGAGAATCCCTTTATGTTTGCCAGACCTGGAGCAATGTCTGCCTACCGAGGAGGAGAGTGCATCAGTAGAGCTGCTCATGAATGTGGCATAAAGAATCCTGAAGCACTATCATCAACTAAACTGAGGAAACACATCGCAACCATGTCAAAGATTCTCAACCTCAGTGAAAACGAAGCAGACCAACTGGCTGATTTTTTGGGTCACGATATAAGAATTCACAGACAATTCTACCGGTTACCAGAGGGGACACTGCAGCTGGCAAAAATGAGTAAGGTCCTAATGGCAATGGAAAAGGGAACATTGTCCGAATTCAAAGGAAAGAAACTTGATGAAATTGAGATCGACCCAAATGGTAGGAGCATCTTTGGATTTTTGTGTGTCTGTGCTGTACATATTTGCAAATGTATGTCTATATAAAAAAATATTGTCATTGTATTTTTAGAGCAACTTGAGGCCCAAGGTGATGAAATGTCAAGTGATGAGGAGGAGCCCAGAGACCTGCCTGAAACAACTACACCAGCAGACATGCATCAACCATCTTTTTGCCAGCTGCAGTGTCCCCCAAAGGAACAAGGTAAGAAAAATCCTCGGGCCTTAATTATTATTAAAATGACTTAAATTCATCTTTCAAACATCTTATACACTGGGGCAAAGGTATGTCAAATAAATTGACTTCAACAGAGAAATCAACGCAACAATAGAGACCTGCATAAACATTATGCAAGAAATAATATGCTTTCCAGCTGTGCACAAACAAGCCACTGTTGTGTTCATACGTTTACATGTCCCTTACCTAGAATATGCATTTACATTTAGTCATTTTGCAGACGCTTTTATCCAAAGCGACTTACAATTAGAGAATACATAAAGCGATTCATTTTGAAGAGGCAATCAGACAGAGGAAGTGCTCGTAACACCAAGTCTCAGTCATTGTTCAAATAGGTACAAGCTAGCAAGAGAAGGAATAAATTAAGAGAAAGATAAAAAAAAATGTATTTATTTATTTTTTATAAAGTTTACGATGAAGTCAAGTAGTGCCGAAAGAGATGAGTTTTCAGTTGTTGCTTGAAGATTGACAGGGATCCAGCATTCCGGATAGGGGTGGGAAGATTATTCCACCATCCAGGAATGGTGAATGAGAATGTTCTGGAGAGTGATTTTGAGCCTCTCTGTGATGGTACCACAAGGCGTCGCTCACTAGCAGATCTCAGACTTCTGGAGGGGATGTAGATTTGTAATAGTGCGTGGAAGTAGGAGGGTGCTGAGCCTGTGGTCGTTCTGTATGCAAGCATCAGTGTCTTGAACTTGATGCGAGCTGCCACTGGTAGCCAGTGCAGTGAGATGAAGAGAGGTGTAACATGGGCTCTTTTGGGCTCATTGAAGACCAGTCGTGCCGCTGCATTCTGAATCATTTGTAGAGGTTTGATTGCGTTTGATGGAAGACCAGCCAGAAGGGCATTGCAGTAGTCCAACCTAGAAACGACAAGGGCCTGGACAAGAAGTTGCGCAGCATGCTCTGTCAGGAAGGGCCTGATTTTTCTGATGTTGTGTAGCGCAAACCTGCAAGATCGAGCAGTCTTTGCAATGTGCTCTTTGAAGGTCAGCTGGTCATCAAAGATTACACCAAGATTTCTGACCGAAGTTGATGGGGTAATTGTTGATGAACCTAGCTGGATGGTGAAATGTTGGAGTTGGAGTGGCAGGGAAAGAAGCTCAGTCTTTGCCAGGTTGAGCTGTAGGTGATGATCTTTCATCCATGCATATATGCAACATGTAATTTAAAAAAAAAATAAGAGGGAACATGAAAATTGCATGTTATTTTTTATTTAGTACAGTCCTGAATTAGCTATTTCACATAACAGATGTTTATATATACTTCACAAGAAAAATAATACCTGTATTTATAAAAATTACACTGTTCAAAAATTTTACATATTCTTGAATCTTGAATCTTAAAGGGATAGTTCACCCAAAAAGGAAAATTCTGTCATTTACTCACCCTCAAGTAGTTCCAAACCTGTACGAATGTGTTTGTTCTGAACACAAAGGAAGATATTCTGAAGAAAGTTTGTAATCAGGCTGTTTTGGGGCACCATTGACTTCCATAGTAGGTAGTTTCCCTCATTCTTCAGAATATCTTCCTTTGTGTTCAGAACAAACACATTCATACAGGTTTGGATCTACTTGAGGATGAGTAAATGATGACAGAATTTTCCTTTTTAGGTGAACTATCCCTTTAAACTATTTGACACATAAGATTCAGCATACAAAATATTTTATATACTTGCTTTATTAAATTGGCTGGTAAGATTTCTTGGTCGCTGATAGATTATCTAAGATGCCTCATGTAATATTACGTAACTAGTTTGTAAATCTTAGAAACACTTGCAATTTAGCTATTGTGTTTCTGTGAAAGGGGCCTTAAATTTCATTTGGAGTTGCATTAAAATGCCTTAATTTCTTAAAGGGGTGATTGATTGCGATTTCACTTTTTTAACATTAGTTAGTGTGTAATATTGCTGTTTGAGCATAAACAATATCTGCAAAGTTGAAGCGCTGAAAGTTAAATGCAAACGGAGATATCGTCTTTTAAAAATTCTGGCAGTTTAATGCCTACAAAAACGGCTCGTAGGGACTACATCGAGTTACTTCCCGGTTGGTGACATCACGAACCCAGATAAACCGGGACGATGCCATGCTGCGCTGCTTTAGAAAAGAGAAAGAGAAAACTAGGGGTGCACGTAAACATCTATTCATATATGAATCGCAATTCTGTCTTCTGACGATTCTAATGGATTCACAAGTTTCAAAATCAATGTCATAATGCAGTGGTTCTTAATCCTATTCCTCGCGTCGCCCTGCTCTGCATCTCTCCCCAGGGTTCCTACACATTTTTCATTTCAAAATTCCATACTTTTCCAGACTCAAATTTCCAAACCTCTCAGTAGATTTTCAGACCATATTTAAAGGGTTACTCCGCCCCAAAATGAAAATTTTGTCATTAATCACTTACCCCCATGTTGTTCCAAACCCGTAAAAGCTTTGTTCATCTTCGGAACGCAATTTAAGCTATTTTGGATGAAATCCGGGAGGCTTGTGACTGTCCCATTGACTGCATAGTAAATTGCACTGTCAAGGTCCATAAAAGGATGAAAAGCATCGTCAGAATAGTCCATCCACCATCAGTGGTTCAATCTGAATTTAATGAAGCGACGAGAAAACTTTTTTTGCGCAAAGAAAACAAAATGTCTTTATTCAACAATTAATCTCCTCTGGTTCAGCGTAGCGCCATTTTTGAGAATATCCGCTGGACGCAAGCAGCGTATGCTCTTCTGTGTCAGCCGCATACTGGAAGATGGACTATCTGACGATGCTTTTTATACTTTTATGGACCTTGACAGTGCAATTTACTATGCAGTAAATGGGACAGTCACAAGCCTTCTAGTTTTCATCCAAAATATCTTAAATTGCGTTCCGAAGATGAACAAAGCTTTTATGGGTTTGGAACGACATGGGGGAAAGTGATTGACAAAATTTTTATTTTGGGGCGGAGTATCCCTTTAATATAAATGGTTCATACAGCATTATTTTCAGCTTTATATTTGGTATATAGTACAGTTATCTGTAAATATTTTTATTTTCTCAGGGTTTTTCATTGATTTTCTTAAAATAACAAAATAAATTAAAAAAATACAAACTTTTACATGCACACAAGAAACTTTTTTTGTGCCCTCAAGAAACTATTCACATGTGCATGGGAATGTTTGGCATTCTAATGCATTACAATTTCTAGTTTTATATAACCTATTTCCTTTGTGCATCACTGCCATCTTACTATGAATAAAACAATAGCATTGATGCACATGAATTAACAGAGATCTACCTGCTCAAAATGTAGCTTTTTCTTTATGTTAGATCCCCTAATATCAAGGCCTAATGTCTAATTTAACACATTGTCTGTGGTGCTGGAGAAACTATGACAGGAAATGGGCTGATGGCATAACATTTGCCAAGTTGACGGGTCTATAAAAAAGACTGGTACTGTAAAAAAGTGTTTAAAGATTTGGCTTTCATTGGGGCAATATGCCATCTTTTAAGGCCTTAAGTCTCTTTAATGCATAGTCTGTGGCAGCCAAGAAACCACACCACGAAATGGGCTGATGGCACAACAGGTGGCTCTGTGTGCATTGTCCTATATGCTAAGTTTTTTTTATCTTTGCAAAGATCCTATTTTTTATTTTTGCAAAGATCCTTGAGGCAATGTAATATGGTGCTAAACCCAAAATGCTTATAACCTGCCTTTTGCATAATGAAAAAGTGCACAATGAATTAATTCATTCATTTGATGATCACTAAAGAATCACTAAACAGCTGCCATGAAACCTTACTTCTTGTACGATAAATTTATTTTCATTAAATTCTTAATTTTCTATTATTAAAAAACTAAATAAGGGAACAAGTCTGGAAACACAAATATTTTTCCATACTCTGCTTTCATTTTCCATACTTTTCCAGACCTGGAAAATACTTAAATCCAATTCCATACTTTTCCAAACCCCGTAGGAACCCTGTCTCCCTCTCTCATTCAGATCGTCAGCTCAGTGAATACACTTATTTTTACATAGCTGTGAGAAGCGTTAAAACATGGATGCACGTGCGGTTGCCATACTGTATTAAAGCTTTAATCAGGATAAAACCATATATTAGAAGCTAACAGAAGCAGTGCCATTTACAAATAACAGCATATCTAAAAGTATGAGACAACAACAAACAAACATACCATTAACAGCCGTGCTTGCACAGGTTCTGTGCGATCCTCTTCACTAATACCCTCGGCGTCTCAATCGGGCTCAAATTGATAAGCAGTACAGACGACGCCATTGGTTACAATACAACCGGAGCACATGCTGCTGAGCTGAGGGGCGGGACGTTCAGACGTGCAGTAGAGGCGGTTCAGCCAATCACAACACACTGAGCCAGCTAACCAATCGCGTATTTCTGAGGGAGGGGCTTCATAAAGGCAGGAAATGATCAGCGTGTTTATCAGAGAAGGGATTGAGCGGTGTGGAATAAAGGTAAAATATGCGTTTTTAAAAAAAAAAACTAAGCATGAACACGTTAGACTGCACCCCATAAACACAATCAAACCTAGAAAAAAACAGTCAACCACCCCTTTAATTTTAACTCTCCTATACCCATTTTCAGAATTCTAAATATATACATATTAGGGATCATTCAGTTGTTTTTGTTTTGAGCTGACTTCAGTTGTAATTGGAATGTATTTATTTATTTTGTAGGTTCTTTAAATCCTTCAAAGAGGAAATGGGAAAGTTCTGAGGTAAAAGCAGAACGACACATGACAAGCTTCATCAACACATGCAGAGTGCCTGGTAAGAAAGAATGTGAGCGATGCATACAAGCAGAACCAGCATTGAAGGAGCGAACATGGACAGGTGTTAAAAATTATGTCCGGAACAGGATCACTACTCTGAAAAAAAGGTGGTTTGTAGGGGTGTGCAGAAGAAATGCATGGGAATAAAGGAGTATGAAGAGAGATAAGTTGTTTACTGATAGGATGAAACAAGATTAAGGAAGGGAGGAGTTCAGTTCTTACAAAGAGTATCATTTTAATCTTTTTAATAAGACAAAAACTATCTGTAATTTGCATGTCCACCACAGTGTTTGAATAACATTAATTACATTAAGAAACATTAAGTAAGTGGAGGGAATGTAAATGGGAAGAATGAGGGAGAAGTTAATATAAAGTGAAATGAGGGAGGAGTGAATGTAAAGTGAAATGAGGGAGGAGTGAATGTAAAGTGAAATGAGGGAGGAGTGAATGTAAAGTGAAATGAGGGAGGAGTGAATGTAAAGGGAAAGTTCTTATGTTAAATGAAATGTCAAACGTTTTGTCGAAATTCATTATTTTCATTGTTCAGTTGTTCTTACAAAGTTGAAGTATCATTTTAATCTTTTTACTAAGTCATGAACTATCTAATGTGCATGTCCACCACAGTGTTTGGATAACATTAATTTTTCTCAGTAAATGGAGTGAATGTAAAGTGAAATGAGGGAGGAGTGAATATAAAGTGAAATGAGGGAGGAGTGAATGTAAAGTGAAATGAGGAAGGAGTGAATGTAAAGTGAAATTAAGTGGAGTGAATGTAAAGTGAAATGAAGGAGTGAATGTAAAGTGAAATGAAGTGGGAGTGAATGTAAAGTGAAATGAGGGAGGAGTGAATGTAAAGTGAAATGAAGGAGTGAATGTAAAGTGAAATGAAGGAGTGAATGTAAAGTGAAATTAAGTGGGAGTGAATGTAAAGTGAAATGAAGGAGTGAATGTAAAGTGAAATGAAGTGGGAGTGAATGTAAAGTGAAATGAAGGAGTAATGTAAAGTGAAATGAAGGAGTGAATGTAAAGTGAAATGAAGTGGGAGTGAATGTAAAGTGAAATTAAGTGGGAGTGAATGTAAAGTGAAATGAAGGAGTGAATGTAAAGTGAAATGAAGGAGTGAATGTAAAGTGAAATGAAGTGGGAGTGAATGTAAAGTGAAATGAGAGAGGAGTGAATGTAAAGTGAAATGAAGGAGTGAATGTAAAGTGAAATTAAGTGGGAGTGAATGTAAAGTGAAATGAAGGATGTGAATGAAAAATGAAATGAGGGAGGAGTGAATGTAAAGTGAAATGAGGGAGGAGTGAATGTAAATTGAAATGAAGAGTGAATGTAAAGTGAAATGAAGGAGTGAATGTAAAGTGAAAATAAGTGGAGTGAATGTAAAGTGAAATGAAGGAAGTGAAAGTAAAGTGAAAAAGAAATGAGGGAGTGAATGTAAAAAAGGGAGGGGTGGGTGAAATGAAGGAGTGGAATGTAAAGTGAAATGAAGTGGGAGTGAATGTAAAGTGAAATGAGGGAGGAGTGAATGTAAAGTGAAATGAAGGAGTGAATGTAAAGTGAAATGAATGAGTGAAATGTAAAGTGGAATTAAGTGGGAGTGAAATGTAAAAGTGAAATGAAGGAGTGAATGTAAAAAATGAAAAGAGGGAGGAGTGAAAGTAAAGTGAAATGAAGGAAGAGAATGTAAAGTGAAAATAAGTGGAGTGTGAATTAAAGTGAAATGAAGGAGTGAATGTAAAGTGAAAAGAATGGGAGTTAAAGTGAAAAGTGGAAATGAAGGAGTGAATGTAAATGAAATGAAGTGAGTGAAAGTAGAAGTTGGAAATGAAGTAGTGAATGAAAGAGAAATGAAGTGGGAGTGAATGTAAAGTGAAATGAAGGAGTGAATGTAAAATGAAATGAGAGGAGTGAATGTAAAGTGAAATGAAGGAGTGAATGTAAAGTGAAATGAAGAGTGGAGAGAAATGGAAAGTGAAATGAAGGAGTGAATGTAAAGTGAAAATAAGTGGGAGTGAATTTAAAAGTGAAATGAAGGAGTGAATGTAAAATGAAATGAAGGGAGGAGTGAATGTAAAATGAAATGAAATGGGAGTGAATGTAAAGTAAAATGAGGGAGGAGTGAATATAAAGTGAAATGAGGGAGGAGTGAATGTAAAGTGAAATGAGGGAGGAGTGAATGTAAAGTGAAATGAGGGAGAGTGAATGTAAAGTGAAATGAGGGAGGAGTGAATATAAAGTGAAATGAAATGGGAGTGAATGTAAAGTGAAATGAGGGAGGAGTGAATGTAAAGTGAAATGAAATGGGAGTGAATGTAAAGTGAAATGAGGGAGGAGTGAATATAAAGTGAAATGAGGGAGGAGTGAATGTAAAGTGAAATGAGGGAGGAGTGAATATAAAATGAAATGAAATGGAGTGAATGTAAAGTGAAATGAGGGAGGAGTGAATGTAAAGTGAAATGAGGAGGAGTGAATATAAAGTGGAATGAGGGAGGAGTGAATATAAAGTGAAATGAAGGAGGAGTGAATATAAAATTAAATGAAATGGGAGTGAATGTAAAGTGAAATGAGGGAGGAGTGAATGTAAAGTGAAATTAAATGGGAGTGAATGTAAAGTGAAATGAGGGAGGAGTGAATGTAAAATGAAATGAAGGAGTGCATGTAAAGTGAAATTAAGTGGGAGTGAATGTAAAGTGAAATGAAGGAGTGAATATAAAGTGAAATGAGGGAGGATGAAATAAAGTGAAATGAAGGAGGAGTGAATATAAAATGAAATGAAATGGGAGTGAATGTAAAGTGAAATGAGGGAGGAGTGAATGTAAATGAAATGAAATTGGAGTGAATGTAAAGTGAAATGAGGGAGGAGTGAATGTAAATGATGAAAATTAAAATGTGAGTGAAGTAAAGTGAAATGAGGGAGGAGTGAAATATAAAGGAAAATGAGGGAGGAGTGAATATAAAGTGAAATGAAGGAGGAGTGAATATAAAAATAAATGAAATGGGAGTGAATGTAAAGTGAAATGAGGGAGGAGTGAATGTAAAATGAAAAATTAAATGGAGTGAATTGTAAAGTGAAATGAGGGAGGAGTGAATGTAAAATGAAATTAAATGGGAGTGAATGTAAAGTGAAATGAAGGGAGGAGTGAATATAAAATGAAATTAAATGGAGTGAATGTAATATGAAATGAGGAGGAGTGA